>VZRE01015461.1:0-157287 GCA_013396775.1 Cephalopterus ornatus
TAGGCTCTGGTTTTTTAGGCACATGAGTAGGCTCTGGTTCTTTAGGCACAGCAGTAGGCACTTCTTCTGGAAGAGCTTTCTTAATGACCGTGGGCACTTTAAAGATATTAGTTCATTTTAAGGATAGAAAGATAAGTCATAAAAAATATCAAGTTTTTCATATAAGTAGGGCACTAAAAGAATGAATACAAATAGTAATTTCTTTGAACAAGAACTAAACTATGAACATGAATAATTTAATTTTCCTGGAGTTCATGACTTTTTAAATTGCAGGAAGACATGATGAAGATATATACCTCTAGGTGCTGGAGCCTCCTCTTCTCTATGAACAGTAGAAATTTCTTCTTCTATGTGCATCTCCTCATACACTTCACGTACTTGAAAGATATTAGTTTAAACACTTAAATCAGCTTAGAATATATTCAGAAAACAAGACAACATATAAGATAAAGAACAAATATAAACAAATATTCAAGCTCCTCTTAAGATACACAGGTCTGTTTTATATCCACCAGCACAATTAGGATGCTTTCAAATAAGGACTGACAAAATCTCTTATTCTACCCTGATGGGACTTCTGTAGCTTGTCAAGAGAAAGATGTGTGATATGTCCTAAACTGAGCTACTACCTTGAGTGCAAGAGATAGGCCTTGTCTATCTAAGCTCTGTCACTTCTTATTTTTATTTTTTTTTTTACCTTTGGGCTGATCTCAAGCAGCAGCTAATTTTCCCCTTAAGAACAATTAATTTTATACTGTTGCAACTAACCAAAGCTGTTAAGTAAGCCTTAGTTTGTGATAAACAGAATGCTCTCAAAATAATTAAAAATTTATAAATGAAAACATTTTTTATCCTTCATATCCCACTCGAAGTTTCTTGTACCTGTAAAGTGTGACAGTTCTTCTTTAGGTGGAGCAGGAAGTATTTTTTCTTTGTGGACAGCCTTCTTTGGTACTTCGGGAACTTAAAAATATTGGTTTATTTTAGAAATTTGCACTATGAAATAAGTTTTGTAAAACAATAAAAAATTCTACTAGAACAATGTGAAAAAGACACTCTATTAAGCTGGGAATACAACTCAAGAACTTTGCCTTCTGGATTTCATTGTTTTTCTTACTCCTAGAACTGCCAGGTCTGCATATGCTCTTCTCTGAAAAGATAGTAGGGTTTTTTATGCTTTGGTTTCTTACTAAGTTGTTTGTTTTTTCTGTTTCTTTTTTTTTTTCCTGTGGATTCTTGTTGTGGAGTTTTTTGTTTATTTGATAGGGTTTTCTGTTGTTTTTGTTTGTTTGGGTTTTGTTTGGGTTGGGTTTTTTTTTAGGAATTTTGGAAATCTAAAGGAGTTTATTTTTTGAAATTTCAAAATTACCCATAAAAGCAAGGCAAAAATCCAGTGCAATTAACTAATTATTATGCTTCCAACATCTATAGAGTTCTTAGTGCTGGACTTCTATTACAAAAATTATGTTTCTTTGAAAAAACTTTTGTGGCTCTGTATTTTGTCCTGATTTAAAGAATTACCTTAATCTTGACTTTCCTAAAGTCCCTGATATGACTGCAAAGAGTCCTTCTGCAAACAAGCTTCTGCCACAACCTTTTAGATTTTTTTCTAATATATTGTCAGAGAAAGTATTTTAGGAAATAGAACATGAGACATGAAGTCAAAAAACTATAAGGCTAATCCCTGGATCTACTAATGAGTCTCCCGTCTACTAAATTTCTTTGTCTAATTTAGTCTTTCTAAATTTTAAGTTCTTGGAGCAGAATGTATCAATCTGTTTGAGTAGCTGCTAACAAAAGACAAAAATAGGAACTATAAGTTGTCTATGACACCTTGTTGTGTTGTTTAAGAAAAACAAGCAAGTTGGGTTTCTCACTTGGTACCTCACTTTTAAAAGAGGTTAGAGAAAATGCATTTGGAGGACTTGTACCTTTAGCTGGAGGAGTTTCTTCTGTAGGTACAGCAGCAGGTGTTTTCTTAAGTGGGACAGTTTTCTTTGTCACTGCAGGTACTTCAAAGATATTACATTTTTTAAAGAACATTATAATATACAAAGTGTAAGTAACAAAGAAGCAATGACAGACACACAGTGTCTAAGGAAACATGAGAATGAACACGTTTAATAACAGATTAGCACACAGATGGAATGATGAAGATGAATAACTAATTTGTAGGGAATGTGTTGCTTTACATTGCTTGAAGAGTTGGTGTACCTTTAGCTGCTGGAGCTTCTGGTTCACTAGGAATAATAAAAGGGACCTTTTCTTCTGTTGGAACTTCTCCATAAACTTCAGGTTCTTTAAAGATATTAGTTTATTTTACATATTTTAGTATTAATTTCAAGACAAGAGTAGAAAGACAACTTATAATGCAAAAATGCAGACATGCATATGGACAAAGAGGTGTTTGAACATAAGTCATTCAAATATCTCATTTCAGCCTAATCATTTACCTATGTCTGCTAGAAGTGACCACTCCCAATCAGTAAAATACAAGTATACAGAAATGTTTAATTTTAGTTTCTAGTTACTTAGTTTCATGTATTAGAAAGAATTTGTAACTGAATTTCATATGTCCTCATTTGAAGTTAACTATCTCTATCCCAGCTCAAAAATTAGTTGTTGCTCAGGATGGCCCTTAAACCACTGTCTACTTAAGTTCATTTCTTTGCTCCAGTGTGACTGAAGTGTTTCCTGGATCAGAAACTTAGTTTCTCTCATATTTACATTTCTTTCTCACATTATCACGGGAGAAAAGTTTAGCATTTTTAGAATGCCAAACTCCATTTTTAAATTTAGTTTGACATTTTAAATTTTAAATTTTTAAAATGCCGAACCACATCTAAATTTGGGGAGAGAGTTGGTTTAAAAGACATGGATGTAAGTTACTTTTAAATATTTTTAAAAATGAATTGAAAATATCTCATATTTTACGGAACACTGTAGAGCATGAATTGATATATTCTCTGCAATTTACTATTTGATAGATGTGTCATTGATGTACCTTCATAGAAAGGAGGCTCCTCTTCTCTAGGGATAATGGTGGGTACTTTCTCTTCAAGGACAGCTCTCTTATGAAACTCAGGAACTTCAAAGATATTAGCTTTCTTTTAGTAACCTCAAAATAATTTTCCATTTTTAATATCCCAAACTGAATTAAACCCAGAAAACTACATCCCTTTGAGATCTTGAATACTGTGCCTTTTTGAGAATGAAATACAATACAGTTCTAGAATTGTCTTGATGGAACAATGAATTATGTGAAGAAATTTATAGTTTCTGCTCTCAAAGAGCATAATCCATTTGCTTTCCTCACTGAATTGTCATGCTTTTCCTTCTGATAAGTGTAACAGCTTTAATGTCTTAAACTCACTGGCTCTTGCCCTATTACTTCACCAATTTCATGACCCATATGTAACCTATGGGTTTCAAAACCCCAGTTTAAACTAAATTCACAACTATATATTACAAATATAAAGGCACTGAAGGTTTACATACTGGTAATGCAACTAGAAATATCTCCTCAGTGTCTTTTCATTCATAATTCAATCATTTACTGTCTAGCACATGTCTGAAATGTTTGCACCAGAGTTTACAGGCTATCACTGAGAGCTGAATCTCCACTTGAGACTGGGTACTCTTGCAGTGGTGTAGAGGACATGACAACCATTTTAAAAGATGTTAGCTAGGAAAAATGGCACAAATATTTCCATAAGATCTCATATCAAAGCCTCCTTTACCTTTCTTAGGTGGAACTTCTATTTCAGGTATACGTGTAGGTTTCTTTTCTTCAGGGAAGGTTCTTTTGAGAATGTCTGGCCCTTTAAGATACAATTTACTTTTAGGGCTTTCAAAGCTATTTGGAAGAAGTTAGAAAGAAGAAGAGCAAATCTAACAAGGAAGATTCTTGAAACATCAAAGAATTAAATACTTCCTGAAAGCACATCTATGTTAATTTCGAAGATTAGACAAAAGAACAATGCTTAAAAATATATATTCTTGAAAGATTCATTTTCAGAAGAAATAAAAATATTCTTTCTTTCTGAACTACTTTCACGTGCAGCTTAATGACAAAACACCCACTTTTTAAAGTGACTCTCACATGATTTCAACAAATGACTTGAAACCAACAGGCAAAAAAATATTCAATCACAAACAGATGAAAAAATCACTGTGTGGACATAAAACACATGCAGGTTTCTCAACAAATAATGAAGACAAAAGACTGAAATTAGAGTTCGTATACCATGAGGACAACACAGAGGAAGTATACCTTTAGCTGGTGGAATTGTCTCCTTTTTAGGAACAGCAGGTGGTACTTTTTCTTTTGGAACAGGTTTCTTTGGCACCGCTGGCACTTTAAAGACATTGGTGGTTTTTTAAGAATGTTTGCAAGAATAGAAGTTAAACAAAAAGCAAGCAATTCAAAGAGTCAGAAATCTTACCAAACACAAATATATATATATATATAATACATATATACATGTATATAATACAAAATAGGCCACTTGTCTGGACCATTTTGCTTGGATTCACATAGCTAGAGTTTTGGTATTCAGTGAAAGAAAAACACTGGTGTTGTTGGGTAAATTTTTGACTAGGATAAGCCTTAATGATTAGTTTCATAAACTATCAGCTCTAAACAATGGCAGCTGGGAATACAGATGTTTTCATTTCCTATCAGCTAAGTCCAAGCCATTCTGTAAAAACAAACAAACAAGCAAGCAAGCAAATCCACTTTTGCCCACTGATTTAATTCTGAGAATTCATATGGGAAACAACTGTAAAACTTATCGAAATGAATTTCTGGCAAAATGACTGCTATGAACAGAAAATTACAGAACTCTGGACTAGTACAGTAACAGTACTAGTGTCCACTGACATTTGCTATTCACGACACTTAGGTTTTGTAAAGCCTGATACAGAGAACACCTATTAAGAATGCATACACTCCAGCACATCATTAGGTTAAAGAAAGTTCTAGTTTTTTAGCACTCTGCAGGAAACTAGGGTTTCAATGATTAGCTATAAAATGTCACATATTGTGACGGCAAAAATTAACTTTTGCCTCCAGGAAGTAATTTGTTTCAGTTTTGATTTGTTAAAGAAATACTTTTTTTTTTTTTTTTTAGTAACTTCAGTGTCTTTGACTGTACTGCAAAAGAAAGTCAAGGATCTAGCAGTCAAATCAGAACAGGTAAATTACTGGAATTGGGGATTCAGAGACTCAGGCAGAAGACTGAGTTTTGATTTTTGAATTTTGATACATTGTTTTCAAATATATCTAATAGTTGAGGTACCTTTGGCTGGTGGAGCTTCTCTTTTAGGAACAGGTACTTTTTCTTCTGGCAAAGGTCTTTTGGGCAACTCAGGCACTTTAAAAAATATTTAATTATGGATTGTAAATTATTTACGAGGAATTACAACAGATATAAACACAGCAAACCAGGCAATCACTCATCTCATACTTTATGCAGAAAAAAAGTGAGTGGTAATCTCAGAATTTTTGAGCAACAAAACTAAGGGATATCAGCCTACATCTTTTTGGTACATTGTAGATGCACTTTCTGTTTAACATGAGGACTCATAATTTAAATGGTGGAAAGGAAGGTTCTACATGAGTTCCAATGTCTGTGTAACTCAAAGGAGCTAAATGGGGCAAAAGAATCAAATATCAATGCAAAAAATAATATTTAATTCATGTTGAAGCTGAACTACATCAGAAAATTATAAATTTCTCTGCCTGTGTCATATCTACACTAACTCACTCTTGAGCAGTCAGATGGGGAACCCTCCCGTTTCACTCTGAAGGGAAGAATTCCTCAGGAAGGATTAGTATAGAAACAGTCTTTGAACTGATTTATCTTTACCAGCAACAGACAAACATAAGACTACAAACAAGGCAAAATATAAATAAATACCCATAGGAGACTTAAGCAGTAACTGGAAACAGCACACTATAAGAACAAAGAAATCATGACTTGATTTACCTATAGCTGGCTGGATTTCGTAAGCCTCCTCATATACCTCCTCATATTTCTCATAGATCTCTTCTTTCTCCTTAAACTCGTACTTTTCATAGACATCTTTCTCCTCGGCTTCCTCTGCATATTCCTGTTCCTGACTCTCCCTATATCCCTCGGGTTCTTGAGGTTCCTCATATGCCTCAATTTCTTCAGCTTCCTGAACCTCCTCAAATTCTTCAATGCTTTCATATGTCTCATACTTCTCATACTCTTCATATGTGTATCCATACTTCTCCATCGCAGGTGCAGGAGCAGTGACCTTTTCTTTCCGGACAAGTTTCTTGGATACTTCAGGCACTTTAGAAACAGTATGATTGTTACTATCTGACTTTTTTTTTTTTTAAAAAACAGTCAAGAAAATTCACGAAGAACAGAAAATGTACACAATAACCACAAGCAGAAGTTAAATTAAATTATAAAACCATTTTTCTGAAACAATATATGTATTATAAAAGATTTTAGAATGAGGAGTAAAAACAAAGCTTTGGGAGAAGTAAGAAGAAATACATTTGTACCTTTAGTCGGTGTTGGTTCTTTGGGTTTGGGCACAACAGCTGGTACTTTCTCTTCTGCAACAGCTCTTTTACGCACCTCCGTGACTTTAAAGATACAGATTTTGTTTAGGAATTTAAAAAAAACCAAACCACCACAGAGCAGTATACGTTAAAAAGCACAAGAAACAGAGGTTTATGGTTCTACAATGCAAACATTGAAAATGAAGAGTTTTAACATAAATTCAAGCAGAACTCTTGTACAACAGAGACAAAAGTTAGAAGAAGGTCAAGAGTATTTTTGGCATAGATATTAATTTTAAAGACTATATATACCTTTTGCAGCTGGAACCTCCACTTTTTCAGGGGGAGCAACAAGCACCTTCTCTTCAGGAGTAACCTTCTTAGTCATCTTGGGTACTTTAAAGATAGGACCTAACTTCAGTATTCTTTTGCATAATTTATAAATAGACACCAAGCCAGAAGCTTAGAACAGAGACTTACAAACAAACAAACAGTATAGTCACAAATGTAATACAAGACAGAGATACTAAAATGTCCCTTGCTAAACTCAACTTGTATGAAGAATATTATCAGTTAACAACAACAGCATGTACAAACTGCAATACCTTTGGCTGATGGAGCTGGCACCTTTTTGGGAACCGGTTCTTTTACTTCAGGAGTGGGTTTCTTAGGCACCTCAGGCACTTTAAAGATATTTTATTTTAAGAATGTCATCCACCAGAAGTACGAGAAAGACAACACAAAACATATACAAACAGACATAATGACATAAGAACTGATCTGCAGAATATATTTCTTAGAGATGATACATAAATTAAAGCAAATGACACTTTACATCCGTAGGCATACTTCTTGAAGAAGTAAAATCATTTTAGAGCTTATTTTTTTGCTAGGAACTTGACAGGCACTTTGAGACATCAATAGGGAAAGGCAGCACAGATACAAAACTAACATAAAGAACAAACAAAATAAACTAGATGGAGACACTGAATGAGAATAACAACACATTGTTTTCCTAAGTACTAATTTAAGTACCTTTTGCTGGAGGAAGCTCCAGTTTCTCAGGAGTGGGTACAGGTACTTTTTCTTTTGGGACAGGTTTCTTAGGAATCTCTGGCTCTTTAAAGATATTATTTTGCAAACACATTTTAAAATTGCTTTCAGAGCAGTAAAAGCATGAAAAACATGAAACAAGGTAAAAACATGAAACAAGACCACAAGCTCCCCCAAAAAGATTCTTAAGATTTACACCAAGCTTAGAACAAGAAATGAAGAGGAATACTAATGAACACAAAAGATGTCATGAGTAACTTGCAAGAAAAGATCGTGTACCTTTTGCTGGTACAGTTTCCTCTGGAATAGTTTCTTCTCCTTCTTCCTCAGGAACAAAAATGGGAACCTTTTCTTCAGACACAACTTTCTTTGCCACCTCAGGCACTTTAAAGATAGTATTTTAAGAACTTTAATTTCACAACATCACAAAGAAAAATTTATAACATAAAACTCGGGGACAGCAATTTTAAAGCAACAACAGTAATAAAACAGTAATAAAAATAGGGGAAACTCTATTAGGTATTTTTTGCTCCCTGGAAGCAGCAATGTACAATTTGGCTACAAGGATTATATGAGGACTAGCTCTTTGGCCCAATTTTTAATTCCAGTGTTGTTGCAAACAGAAAATATTAGCAAGACATGCTGCAAACCAGAGGTTAAGGAAGATTATTAGCATCTAGTTTGTTTTTCTTTTTACAGTGTCTGCTTTCCTAAAAAACTCAGCTGCTGAGTTAGAATTTGCTTGGCACCAGATCATGGCCTTTGCAACTGTCTGCCTCCTCTTTGAATTTCACATTTAGGGTATATAATGTGGTTATTTGTATGGTCAGTTGTGATTTGATTTTATTTTTGTATAAGTTTAGCTAAAAAACTTGATAATTTAGCATACTTTCAAGGTAAATGTGTAAGAGTGATCTCCCTGAATTGAAGAATTTCCAGGTAAAAATAACATTTTATTTCAGATATTTCATTTCTGTTAAAACAAAATTTAAATTATTTAAAAAATTATTTAAATTAATTTTAAAATTAGTTAAAATTAATTAATTTAAAAATTAGTTCTGAATTATAATATCACAATGAATTATTTAATTATTTAGTGATCATTTAAAAGGGGAAAACAAGTCATTCAAGGCCTGATTGTCAGCTGCCTGAAACCCATAACAAAATAGACAATCAAGCCATGTCTGAGACCTAGCACTGCTCACTACAGGGAAGCAGTGGAGTGCTAGAACCAAGGATCTGACTTCATATGAGTATAAGTTGAATGTTAAAACTAGATTCCACTGAAATATGAAAATAAGAGGGATAGGAATTATCTGCATACAACATGATGTGATATACCTTTAGATGGTGGAATTTTCTTTACTTTAGGAACTGCAACAGGTACTTTTTCTTCTGGGACAGCTCTCTTGGGCACCTCTGGCACTTCAAAGATATTGTTTTGTTAAGAAATTTGTAATTGCTTTTAGAACATCAAAACTACGGAAACCACAGAACAAAGGCACACAGACCAAGAAGAATAAGAAAACTCCCCTCAGAAGGTTAATTAAGATTTTCACCAAGCTTAATAATGAATGGACATGAAGATATAATGAATTGAACAAAGCTCTCATAATCTTCAAGAAGGAATGGTGTACCTCTTGCTGGTATCTCTGGAACAATTTCCTCTTCCTCTTCTTCTTCAGGAGCAAAAACAGGTACCTCTTCACTGGGAGGTCTTGGTAGTTCTGGCACTTTAAAGATAGTGTTTAATTGTAGAAAACTTGGACATAACTTTAGAAAATGAGAGACAACTTACACAGAAGCTACAGAGTATGAATTAGCAAGCACCTTTGTCACAAACTGCTACGATATTTCAATTACATTCTAATAACAAACATAAAGAAACAATAAGAAGCATCATCCACATACTCATTTATAAGAATCAATACCTTTGGCTGGTGGAGGTTCTGGCTTTTTACGTACAGGGACAGGTACTGTCTTTTCTGGAACTTTCTTGGGCACTTCAGGCACTTAAAAGACATTTTTGTTTAAGGAATTAATTTTCAATGTAACATAAGACACGGTAAAAAGATAAGATAATCACACAAATATTGTAAAATCTAATTGTGTATGAAAATTAGCATAATTTTATCCACAGATGTAAACTTACAAACACACATAGACTACAGCATTACAAATTAGTGTAGTAAGGCTAAGGGGGAAGCTGGCTTTTTAGGTACACCGTGTATCTTTTGAAGCATCTGTTTTTGAAACAACAATTATTTAGAAATATAAGACCCAAAAGACAGAGACAATACAATACACAAACACAGACATTTTCAAAGCGTAGAATAAGCGTAGCACCCATGACTAACAGACACAGGCACAACAGTGTCCTGAACAAACATAGGCCAGTTCAAACACACATGGCTGAGGAATGGGATTGTTACTGGCAGATTTCTAAAGTTGAAGAAACAAAACTAGAACCACACAGTTCAATCAGAAACTGGTGTATACCTTTGGCTGGTGGAGGCTCTTGCACTTTTTTAGGCACTGGGACAAGTACCTTCTCTTCTGGCACAGGTTTCTTTGGTACTTCAGGCACTTGAAAAAATATTATTGTAGCTTAAGAATTTCATTTTTGAACCATAACATAAAGAACATTGATATAAGTCAATAAAGTGGAATGACAAATAACTGTCAAGACTAGAAAACTTTCTTCGTTCTACATTATATTAGAAGAGGAAAGATGAACAAAGACTGCCTTTTAAAACACTTTTTTAACACTTTCAGTCAAGAGCTGATATACCTTTGGCTGGTGGAACTTCCTTCTTTTTTGGTACAGGAATAGGAACCTTCTCTTCTGGAACAGGTTTCTTTGGCACTTCTGGAACTTAGGAAGATATTATTGAAAATTAAGCTTGGCATGAGAATCTAAAGTAATTTGACATACAAGCCAGTCACACTAAACAATTACACACAAACAAAAAGAAGCACATTTGTTAAAAGTAACAATTCTTTTACCATCCTAGCTTTTAAAACAAGTGAGAAGATAAATGAACTTGAGAAAATCTTTCTGATCACAGATAATTACAAGTGCATATACCTTTAGCTGGGGGAGCTTCCTTCTTCGGCACGTGGACTTTCTTTTCAGGTACAGGTTTCTTTGGCACCTCGGGCACTTCAAAAATATCATTTTGGTTAAAAAATAAACCATAAGCTACTAAAAACAGAAATGAAACAAAAAAGACAGCAACACAGATATTTCATATGAAGAGCCCCCTCCAGAAAGAGCAGAAAAAGGTAATAATAATTAAGGCAGCTGAAACATAATGTGAATTACATATTCAGGGGGTGTCTGCTAACATAAAGAGAAGATATGTACCTTTTGCTGGAGGAGCTTCTTTTTTCTTCATAATAGGTATTTTTTCTTCTGGAACAGGCCTCTTGGGAACTTCAGGCACTTGAAAGACACCATTAATGTTTTAGGTATTTACTTCTATAACAGTGGGAACATAAAGTGCAAACAAACATACAAATATATACTCAAAACATACAGCTATGACTTAACAGAGTTTCATTGTTAAGACAAAATAAAATAGCAAACATTTTATTAGCTGCTATTATGTCCATTCTTGCAGCTCAGTCTCTGAGGCCATCAGTAAATATGCTTTTAACTTCAAGAGCTTTTTTGCTGAACAGAAGATTAAGACAGAGTTTGCCTTTTTAGAACCAGCTATTAAAGAAGATAATAAAGTGCCATGGTGGGAAATTTGCAAAGATACAATTTTTTCCCCTCCAATTTGTGGATGTTTATTACAAACATTGTAATAAACAATTACTGAATTGCTGTATTAGATATTTAGTGTTTTTACTACTTTTCCATATTTTTCCCTAGAACTATGATCTTAATGCTACTCAGGCATTTAATAGGTTGCATCTCATCATGTTATTGTATGTGTCTTAAATATAAATTGCTGATTACATTTTCTTCCTCAAAAATTTCCAAGAGCTTTCTACATGCAAAAAACCCAAGCACATCTAGTTTATCATCTGACTTAACTTCAAGTACAGAACTATGGACACATTAAAAATACCCAACAGTTTATACCAAATTTGTTGAGTAAATGAAACATTTTTAAAAAAATCCTTAATTCTTCTGAAATCAACAGACTTTCCCTTTAACTGCAGTGTGGCAAAGGTTTCAACTAAAATGTATCTAAATTTCTTTTTGTACTCCAAAACCCAGAAATATCCATAAAAGTTTTACAATGGCAGGAGTCCCTCTGGCTCTAAGCATACTGAAGAAAGTTTGGAGCACATATGAGTTAAACTTAGCTACTATGATAGAGTCAAAGGAAATTTTAACCAACACTAATCTTCCTGTTCAGGATTAACCTGGCTTTTGAGGTGTACAGCCTCACCTTTTCTCAACTATGAAAAATATGCTAATTGATATGTCAAAATTCTACTGCAAACAGTGCTAAATATAGTTTTGGCATTCACTAATTAGTCAAAAGAAATTCTGAACTTCTTTTTGGGGAAAAGACACTATGGAATGATTTAGATCAGGACTGGAAGGGATACGTTTTTAAATACTCTAAGATGACTATGTAATTTTGGAAAATCGGATATAGATGATTCATATCTTTATATTATGATGTATCAAGGTCTTGAAATGACCTAGTTCTCCTAAGTAGTGAATATCATGTTCATCCAGTACTAACAATGTAGAAAATTTATACCAGTACTATAAAAATTAATCCTAAGGGAAACACCTACAACTAAGAGTATTTAAACATGGATATTTAATAAAAGTTTTGTATCTTTCATGAAAATATATTATTCCCTTTAGGACAGAAATAGACATCAACCATAGGGTTTTCAAAGATTTCTGAGTGGAATTCAATGTGATTTGTGTTCCTAAATCACATACCCTACTTATATTTCTAGATAAATATATTTTTTGTCTGATTGCAGACATCACATAAGCATTTCTAAGTATTTCAACCACAGACTGATAGCAAAAGTGGATTCCAAATGAGGATGAAATTAAGCTCAGTTCAATTTTCTTAGTGGGTTATATGCAGTTCATAGGAAAGAGGAATGAACATGTATGACATGGAACATTTACATTTATAGAGGTAGTACTAAAGAGTAAATATACAGTTATCACAGGTTTTCTACACTATATACTAATCAATAAACATCTTGAAAAAAGGCAGACTGTAAAGCACACCAGAACATTTTAAAACAAAGTTTTGGTATTTTAATGCAATGAAAAGATACTACTTTTTCTCACACAAAGCCTGAAGTATACCTCTAACTGGTAGGGGAGCCTCCTCTTCATACTGAGGAACCTCTGACTCTTCCTCCTCATATTCACCAACTTCCTCTTCATAATAAGCAGCTTCTTCTTCATAATGTGCAACTTCTTGCTCTTCATACTGAGGAACTTCTTCCTCATAGTGACTAACTTCTTCATAGCGGTGAACTTCCTCCTTGTAATGGATTACTTCCTTCTCATATCTGGTGGTTTCTTCCTCCTCATATTTTGGAATTTCTTCTTCTTCTTCATACTGAGGAACTTCGACATACGCTTTTTCTTTTCGGACAACTATCTTGCGCACTTCAGGCACTTAAAAAGATACCAATTAAAAGAACCTTAAAAATTCAGCAAGTAGATCTTACTAATAATAAGGATCATAAGGCATTGCCAACCAGGAATTAACCAAAGGAAGAACATTCCATAGAAAACAAACAATACTCACTGTACATAGAACATACAAGACACAAAAAAACATTTATACCATATTTCAATGCTCTATCCAGTATACCTTTGGCTGGTGGTCTTGCCAATTTTTTAGGAGGATAAATTGGTACTCTTTCTTCAAGGATAGCTCTCTCTGGTACATCAGGCACTTAAAAGATACATTACAATTACATTTAAGAATTTTTAGACGTATTGTTTAAAAGCAAAAGTATTCTTGGCAAGAAACAGAAAAAGATATCTTTCAAACACATGGCTGACATGTAAAAGACAAGTGTGCTTATTGACACTGGACATGTAGTTAGGGAAGTCACTAAACTACTTTTCAATTAAGAAACAATAAACTTTGCAAGATACCATTATAAGCAGCTGATACAATTCTTGTTTCATCCAATGCTGCCAACAGTGAAACTAAGCTTGCTGCTGGGCAGAACTCAAAATCCATCCAATTACAAAATCACTAAATCTCATTGTCCACTGTAGCAGCCCCTCTCCTCCGCTGTGATGCTTTGCACTACCTCAGGAATAGATCAAGAGTCCTTGTTCACTGGCAACAAAAGATTTCCCCAGGAAACCATATATGAACGTGAGGGAGCACCAGGAGAAAAACTTTGAGAGTGACTAACAATAGATAAAAGCTCCAGTCTAATTAAAGGCAGAAGAATGAATTGCTCAGTGAGGAAGGTATTTTTCCTCTTCTGTCAATTACTTTACAAAGTGTGTTGTTTGTTCAGGCAAGAAGCCATTCCCTATAAAAGCAGGAAAATTTCCAGAAGATTAAGATGTGGATATGTTCAGTATTTAAGATTTATTTAGGAAAGAATGCATGCTATGTTTAAGCAGCATATTCTCTTTTACAGAAGTGCATGGGTATTGTCTTCTGAGGCAGATGCCAATATAGCTGGAAACGGCACAGAAAATTATCCTGGCATTTTAACATCTGAGAGGCTTCTCAAGATAGAGAATAACTTTGGCCTTTTCTTAACAGATTGGAGATTTTTTTTCTGACCATCTTAAGAGATGGAAACCCTTCTGTCAATGATAGATTTAAGAATTTCTAGATGCTTTCTTCATGATGAGCTACAGTGAGCATAGATGAGTGGCTGCCACAAGTCTCGACGCTTGCTAAGTGGGTGTTATTTTTGAGGCAGTGTGAAGACTGTCTAGCTCTTTAAGTATTTTCTGGCAGAGTCCTGCTAGATATTTAATTAAAAGTGCCAGGTACATTTGCATTTGAAATCTTAAACTAAAACTGATTGGAACTGGTAACTTTGATGGATTTGATAATACGAACTGCATTGTGCATGAGTGCTCTTTTCAGAAAATTCGAGTTCCTTTGGATTCTTTTGTTTCAGCTAAAACACCTCTGCTTGGTATCTCACGGGAGAACTGTTGCATTTAATGTCTTTCTGCTTTGACCTTTTTTCCTCCAGACCAGCTGGCATATTAGACCTGCCTTGCAGAGAACCAGTCAAAGATCCTCTTACTACTGATGATATGCCTGTCCCCCCTTTCATTAGAGACTAAATATTTAGCTTTACATTGACTCGACCGTATTAATCTTTTATTATATGAATATGATAATGCCATTTATCAACAGTAGCAGGTCTAAAAGTAGTAAGTGTGAGGCATCTTGTGGGCCATTTTTCACAAATCAATAAATTGTCTCCAAAAGTGAAAGAGAAATGAATTTTCCTTAAAGGCTGTGCACTTTGTTCAAAGCCCTTGAGCAGGCAGATCCACTACATGCTCGTGCTAAGTGTCTCAGCCATGTAGGCAACAGTAGAGCTAATGATTTTTTATTTGACTTTCAGATTTAGGTGAGGAATTGCTTTTAGAAAACAGGAAAGGAGTGGCTTTGTTTTCAGAAAAGAAAGTATGTTAATTTAAATGAAAGAAAAGGCTGTCCTATTTCCGCTCAAAGGCTGGACAGGTGGCAAGATTTGTTAAGGAGGACCTAGAGAAATTTTTGGGCTTCTCCTATGACAACAGCAGTAAGCCAGGAGGAAAAATTAATTGAGCCTTTTATGAGAATGGAATACTGTCTTATGCTATTCTAAAATCTTTGCTTTCATAATAGACTGGCAGTAAGCAAAGGACATGCGCTCTCTCTGTTTTTTGGTTTTTTTTTTTAAAGTGGGTGACAAGATGTAAATTTGGACACAATCTTTTTAGTCTTCATACCTGTGTATGAAATCTCCTTTTCTGTGTGGAGAGAAATGGATACTTCCTCTGAAAGAGCCCAGTGTTCTTCTTCTGTTGGTACTTCAAAGACAGAGTCTAACATTAATATTTCTTTTCTCTGGTGCAATATCATGTACAATAATAAATATCCCATTTGGAGTTTCTTAGAAAAATCATGATTATTTCCTGACACCTCCCATACCCAGAGTAATTGGTGAAAATGTCTGTAGTTTTTCTCAAAGACTCTGTAAACATTCGCTTGGGACTATGGTGGATCATATTGATAGACTTGGTAGTCTTAGGTTAACAACAGGACTCAATGGTCTTAAGAGTCTTTTCCAACTTAAATGATGCTATGACTCTAAATTTGAACCTCAAGAAAGGTGCCAGAACAGTAGGCTTGAAAATCTGGTCATATTGCCTGAGGACATATGTTCATAGATTAATCCACGGGCAGGAGTACCTTCTGGTGGTGGAGACACTTTTCTTTTTGGAACAGCGATGGATACTCTTTCTTCTCTGGCAACTTTCTTCTGCACTTCTTGCACTTTAAAGATAGTAATTGTAAGAATACTAAATTCTAAAAGAAATCACACACTTTCTGAAGTTTGTAAAAAGAATAATGGACAAAATTACAGGGAAGTAGTACACTAATACATAGAAAATATAATAAACACAACAGTCACATGAGACATACAACCATAAAGACATGTAAATTAATTGAGAAAATGACCAGCTGAATCTTTAAAGCTTAGTAGCTAGATATGCATTTAGTACTTTGAAGACTAGTAGTTTGGCAGGTTGAAGAAATAAATTGCTCAGAAAAATGAGACACTTTGAAACACTGGTTTAGTAACAGCAGAAATACAGTTAAATATTAAAATAATATATACTAGTATAATACACATATAGTATAATACACAGATATATAGACCAAAACAAATCAAAATCAACCAGAATATTCACACATTGTGCAGTAAGATGGAATGATTGAGATGAAAATAAGATGTAAATATTTTACCTCCAGACTCTTAAGAAATGCAATTAAACCACAGAACACCACATATACAGGGTACGTAACAAAATCACTTTTCAAACACAAGAAAAGCACAGAAACAGAGGACATATTTGTTATTTTGAGACCCATCACTGAATATTGACAATGTTATAAAACACTGATAAGTTTTTCTAAACATGTTCAAATTTATTTAACTTCTTCACTGAGTAAATGTCTTCACTCAGCTTTGCAAGGCACTCAAGCACCCAGTGATCAATGAAGTTAAATAAGAGCTAGAAAATGCAAGGAATGCAGGTGTTTGACTATTCTCTGTCACCCTCTGCGTTCTTTTCAGGGGAGAAGACAAAAGCCCTTTTCATTTATAATCAAATCAGGAGAGACAGATTTGATTAACCAGGCAGATTATGAGTATGACGCACATGGACATCTACTATTTAGAAGCCCTTTCTACTTTCAAAAGGACTTGTATACCTTTAGCTGGTGGAGCTGCCACTTTCCGTGAAATTGGAACAGGTACTTTGTCTTCTGGCACAGGTTTCTTGGGCACTGTTGGCACTTCTATAAAAAAAGTTAATTTTAAAAGTTGCTGAATTAATCACAGTATATGAACATAATCAAATGACAAAACACAAATGTAGAGACTTGACATTTATTCAAGGGGGAAAAAAAAAGACAGCAAACACTGAACAATACAGTTTATGTTCGATAACTAGACATAAATATAGACCACTACTCTGAAACAAGACTTCTCTTGTGTAACTCTGAAAATTATATACCTTTTTTTGGTGGAGCCTCCTCTTTTCTAGCAACTGCAACTTTTTCTTCTGTGATAATTTTCCTGTGCACTTCAGTCACTTAAAAATAATGTATAAGATTATTTTATTGCAAGATTTGAAATAGATATATGTAAGTTTTTTCTACTTCTTCTGATTGTTTAAAAAGAAAGTACTAAGTGAACTTCAACAGCAACAAAAATGAGACAATGCAGGAGAGAGTATTTTACAGCCAAAGCACAAAAATCAGTAAATAGTCAAAGCACAGTGAGGATCCAGACAAAGGTTACAAATACTAACAAACAAAACTGTATTTAAGTAAAATGCCTAAACACAAATACTGCTAGGCCAAAGTAAAAAATCTCCACGATCATAATATTCTGTTTACCTTTGGTTGCTGGAGGTTCTTCAACTTCTATCTCAAAAGTGGGCACCTGTTCTTCTTCAGGTTCTTAAAAAAGATTGTGCAACTTTAGAATATTTGATTGATTTCATTGACAGGTATAAGACAGAAGATGAAATAAAATAAATCTCATCAAGACAGCACAGGTCACAGGTGTCATGGTAGACAAACGAATATAAGTACATGTTTAATGTTGAAGAAATTTGATATGGGAGATACATTTTGTGTCAACATGCAAATATGTTAAAGATGGAATACAGCAAAAAAGCATTTTTTTGCAACAAGAAAAAACCACTGCTATACCTTTTGCTGGTGGAGCCACCATTTTTTTAGACACAGAGACAGGTATTTTCTCTTTAGGAACTGCTTTCTTATGAACTTCAGGAACTTTAGAAAAATGAGTAAGATGAGAAGAAAGATGAGAAAGAATATTAAGGTGTAACATTTGAAATTACCTCCTACTTCACAGTTTGTTTTACCAAGTAAGCACAAACAATAACTTTAATGGTACAAGAAACAATCATTTTCAAAGTGTAAGATGGAATTTGAGACAAGCATTCACCACTTCAAGCAGACACTACTTGGGTCCACACGTACAAGCAAGACAGTAAGACAAACATAATCCCCTTGAAGATACATCACCCAACTGAGGAACTCGTTTATACCTTTAACTACTGGAGCTTCCTTAGGAGCAGCTGGGACTTTTGGTTCAGGGACAACTTTCCTGTACTTCTCAGGCACTTTAAAAGATTACAATATATAGTTTTACATAGAGGCATAGTATTACTACAACATGAACACATTTCTTTAATACAAAAAAGCCACAATTGGACATAAACAAAGAGTGGCAACATAATTTAAGAGTAATGAAACAGTCAATATGCTGTAGTGCAAAGAACATATACCTTTTGTGGTTGGGGTTTCCTCTCTTTTAGGAACTGTTACAGTCTCCTCTATGTAGTAAGACTCTTCTTCAGTCACTTTGAAAGAGTAAAATAAAAAATACTTAAGTGCTTGACATATATTACTGTCTTTATGGTTGCCCTGGTAAGCAACAAAATACTTGTAAGACAAGGATAAGCAGTGTGCATTCCTAATAGACACCTCTGGTATTACAAAATCTACGCTCAAGCCATCCTGCTCCCTCTGAGGCCAATGGAAACATTCCAAGCAACTTAAATGCAATGAGAGACTGAGCTCTCATCTTGAATTTGCATGGAATGTGAAAATGCTCAGTCCATTCCTCTGTTCACTAGTTCACTAATGTTGGAATTTGTCCATTTTGAGAAAGCTTCTCTCCCAAATACCAAGAAAAATCCCTGATGAAAGCTGTCCCTGGAAAAATCTTTCTGTGGTGTCCCTTTGAACAGAAATTGAGTCAATCAGTATTAGTTATTGCCCTTCACAGTATTATGTTACCACCAGTAAACTTACAGGTGGAAACAATAGTCATTTTATGTTGAAATTGCCTGAGTAACCAGAGAGTACTATGCTATTCTAAAGGACCTTTACTTCATTCAAGCAACCTGGTGGAAGAGGAACTTCCAGCACAGGATTTTTGTAAACAAAAAGAAGGGCTGATAGATCTCAATATCCAAGAGATGCCTCATTATTTTTCAAAAGCAAGTAATAGAAATTGTAGACATTCTTAGTATTAAAATTTGTACATTATAAAATGTATTTATATAGTAGTAAATTCTTCCTTAAAGTAGATATTAATCCACACTATTTTTTTTTATACAAAACAAAAATTACTTTTTTGCTTTTGCCCAGTATTCTTGAATGGTTGTCATACCTTCAGAAACCTCTTCTCTGTGAACGGAAATAGATACTTCCTCTGGTTCTTCTTCAGACCATTCTTCTACTGATGGTTCTTAAAGGAAAATTATTAGTTTTAGTATTTTTGGTGGATGGATAGATGGACAGAGGGAGGGATCGATGGATGGAGAAGATGAAGACCAATTCTTACAAACACTATATGACAATGACAGATATGCATATAATACAGAAAGTGCTGTGCACATACATATGTACCATTTGCTCTAAATTACAATGTTTTGTTCATGTGTGTTGTTTTATCTCTCTAATACCATACACTGGTCAACTGTCAGTTCATCAGAGTGCTTCAGCTCCCCAAACTTCCCCATCACAGCTGAGGTGGAGGAAACAAGAGTCAAAAAATTGGAGGTTGCTCCCTGACCCAAGTATATGAAAGTAAGAAGGAAAGGAACAAAACGAGAAGGATTAGTCGGGAACTGAAAGAAAAGCCTGGAATGTGCACATCAGCAAATGTGACTGTGTCATGGAAAACATCAACTTGTTCTGGGCAAAAGGTTAATTTGCAGGAGACAGACAGAAATTAACACTGCACATATCAATAGGAATATAATTTGCAAGTTCATTTTTTTGGATAGAGAATTTCCATTTTTGCTTCTAAAAACTCATTTATGCTTTTAAATGGAAAATATAAATTGTCTTCACTGGATAGTTTTTAATGGGATATAAAAAGATACAAAATGCTGATTTGTTACCTTGAAGCAGATTTTGTGCAGAATGTACTAACTTAAAACAACTGATCTCAGTCTCCCTTGAGTATGAGAATGTGAACTGAGAGCTGGTGAGAAGCTAACACTGCAGAGGGAAACAATATTGTTATCTGCAGGGCTACAGAGAGCTTTGTATAGAGTATGACAAATGGATGGTTACAGCTCTAATTAGAGGAGTCTAAACTAAACCATATACCCATAGTTGCCCCTACAATTTTGTGAGAGGCTGATCTGACGATCACTGTATTCAATGGTAGAGTTTCCATTCCTGTCAATGTGGTGGGATCCTGGCTTTTAAGACTGAAATGGTAAATGGCACTCAGGAGGTTCTTAACTGCCTGCAAGTCTGTAAAATGTTCCACACAAAACTCATACAAGATAACTAGCACAAAATTGTTGTGTATTTTGATCTTGGTATTAGAATAACAGACTTGCAGACAAAGCATAAGTTTCTTGCTCTTGTCTGTTTATAGGGTACCTTCAGGTAGTGGGATTTCCTCTGGAATGGCAACAGATATTCTTTCTTCTGTAATAAGTACTCTTTCTTCAAAAGTGGCTTTCTTCTGCACTTCAGGCACTTTGAAAGATAGTAATATTAAATGTATACTTTTCCAATTCCATTGTGAAAGCACTGCTGCAAAATGCTAAATTTAAGTTTCCAAAGAATTGCTTAAGGGTACTGAGCACATAACATATAACAGAGATTCAATATTTAGAAAGAATCATTTTATAGGTATTGCACAACATATACAACATAATGATTCACTGTCACTAAATCAGAACAGCAGAATTCACAGCAGAAGCACAAATCGACAACTGATAACAATATAGAACATATAAACAGAAGCTGAGAAACAGCATATTCTTGTATTCTACTGGAAAGCATACCTTTAGCTGGAGCCTCGATTTTTTTAGGAACAGCAGGAGATACTTTCTCTTTAGGGATAGGTTTCTTAGGAACTGCAGGCACTTAAAAAAAAAGTATTTGTTTTAGAAACTCTGAAGTAAAAACTGGGCAAATGCATCATGTAAGAGAAATGTGTTGTTCAAAAAGACTGCACATAGACATGTTTTATTTAGAAAACATGACAGTTGAGCAAGTTAAGACAAAATGAAATGTTCTAAAGACTGTAACAAATGATATTACGGTGAACCGTATTGTACCTTTTGCAGCGGGAGCTTCTACTTTAGCAACATATGGTATTTTTTCTTCTGGAGCCGGTTTCTTAGGTACTTCTTGCACTTCAAAGATATTAATTATAATATTATTAGCTAGAATTAACTGGTGCTTTAAAACTGCATCTACAGCACATTTATCCACAAAACTGACACAAAAGATACATATCTAACGTAACTGAGGTACAAATAAAACCAGATTCACTTAACAATAAAAACTAAAATTGTACATAAACAAGATGTTTAAGATAATAAGAAAAGAATGTTATTTATTTAAATGTACCTTTAGGTATTGGAGCTTCCTCTCGTTTTGGAACAGCAATTTTTTTCTCAGGGGGAGCTTTCTTAGGCACCTCTGGCACTTAAAAAGGATAAAATAAAAGATAACTGAATTCTGTATTTCAAAGATTTATTGGAGCATTATATATTTCAGTAATCCATTTATTAGAATATCAAAACATACCACATAACACATTCATACACTTAACATAAAAAGATACAAGAGCAAAATATATTTGAAAAAAAATAAAATCAAACCAGTTGCTCAAAGACTATCATTCAAGACTGAATCCTTAACTGAAAAAAGAGTTGCTCAGATATGTTACTTGGCCTTAAAAACTCTCATACATGCACAGAGAACTAAACATAAAAAGACAGTTATACATAAAAGAGGATTATGCATAAAACCAAACATGATTACATACAGACTAATGGGAAAATAAAACTTAACAGGTAATGTACACTCCATCAGTAAGTATGTCTTTGGCATGCAGACGTTCTCCTTTGGGAACACGAACATATACTTTTTTTTCAAACACAGGTTTTTTAGCACTTCAGAAACTCTGAAGGTATTAAAATTCTTTAAAGTAATCTTTCTAAGGCTTTTGAATGTCTTAAATGAGAACAGACACCCAAGAAAACACACAAAGACTACATTTATCATATGCTTATGTTAGAAATGAATAAAAGTTAGGAAAACAGGACAGTAGCACATGACTGGTTAAAGTTCACATTCAAAAGATACTGTACCTTTTGCTGGGGGAGCCACCTCCTTTTTAGCAACAGCAACTTTCTTTTCTGGAGCAGGTTTCTTAGGGACTTCAGGCACTTTGGGAAACATTGTCAAAGTAAGAGATCTTTAGCTCTCAGAACACTTACACAGATCTCAGTAATCCAAGATTGTTTTATAGAACGAACACAGTGCCTGGGCAAGGAGCACCGCAACCAACAGAATACAATGTACAGCGCTTTGGACACACACAGACTGTACAAGAAAGACACTATGATACAGTATAAAACTCCAGTGTTAAAGTCACTGCACTATCCCCTTTAATGGGACTCTATTGAAGTAAAAACACCCTACATCCTTGTCTGCAAAAGCCACATAACCTAAATACAAACAATAAGCACAAGACTGTTAGGAAAGAGAAGGGCTCAAGCTGAGACAAATTCAAGCTGTAAGTTGTTATAGCACAATTGAAAAAGGGAAAGTGTGCAATGGAGACAATGCAAAATCAAATGATGCATATGGAGGTAATACAAAACCAAAGACACAAAGAGAGTAAATTCATACAGATATTCAAGAAAACATGAAAAATAATACAATGAAAGACAATTTGTTTGGGTTTTGCTTTTTTCTTTTTTTACTAGGGCAGTAGAAATACCTTTAGCTGATGGAGCTTCTGTTTTAGGGACAGGAATAGGCTTTCTTTCTTCTGGAACATGCCTCTTTGGTACCTCAGGCACTTTAAAGAGATAGGTAGTGATCATTTAGGAGACAGCTCAAATACTTGGTAAATCACAATAGGCTGCTTTTAACATGGTGTATAAGCAAACAATCTATATCAAAACTATGCTGTTTTATCAAACAGATACAATATACTCATCTCAAAAAAACTATTGAAAGAATTATTTAAAACAGTATTGAAGAATAATAAGATTCAGAAATGCAGTAGGGCTTGAACCTTGAAGAGTAGAGCCATAGAGAAATGATCTCAGTTATTTTATGCTAACCTCTGGTAAACAGAATTACAGACAGATAAAGTGAAAGTTCAGAAAAACGGGGTGCACACTGATGCAAAGACTTTATTCACCTTCAATGTGAGGGATCTCCAGCTCTGTAGAAATGACTTCTTCCTCCTCCTCAATTTCCCTTTGTGCTACAATAGGAATTTTAAAGATATTAAATTTTGAGATAAGAAAGAAATATCTGAAAAACTTGAAGATATTATATGTGTCTAGTACACAATGGTCACTGAAACACATATGCTAATATGTAAAAAAATTTAATACAGAAAACCAACAGCAAATCTCACAATGAATTTTGATTCTAATTAAAACAAACAAACAAACATTTTTTTAGCCTCACCATCCTTAATCAATCTACCTTCAATTGGGTAAACAGCTTCATAGAATCTTTCTTCAACTGTTTTCTCATGCTCTGGTGGCTCTTCAAAGAAAAGCATTTAAACAATATTAAGATAAAATACTTGAAACTTTGCTGTCTATTAAGTTAAAGAAAACTAAGGTTACATCACACAATGAACAAAAAGAAGCAAGGCATACTGAAAGACAAATATACAATGTGTCTAAATATGTAATTTGCCATACATAGAAACAGATCAAAAGAAAGTCTAGTAGGATTGATTGATTGGTTTTGGTTTGGGTGCACAGATTTTTGGGTTTGTACATACCTGTAACATATGAATACTCTTCTTCTCTGTGGACAGAAACTGACACCTTTTCTTCTGAAACAGTCCATGTTTCTACTGTCGGTACTTTAAAGATAGGATTTTGTTTTAGTATTTTATATTCTAGATCCAGATTAGTGGTAGTCAGCATGTGAGTTTTTATAAAATCTTTATCTGTATTGCACATTAAAGTACTACACATATTTAGACAGTCAGTATTCATATTCTAAAATACTGAACACAAAACAAGCACACAAATATAATATTTAGTATTTGTTAAAGACTACAGACACAGACACCTTTGACCCAAACATTTGAAACAAATGCATGCACAGCCTTTTGGAAATAGTACATCAAAAGAATTCCAAAGACAGTTCTTCAAAGATATTTTTGCTAACTTGGACACAATTATGCTTCTTATGTAAGGATAGGCCAGCAGGCAGAATAGATGAAGGAAAAGCTAAATCACACTGCAATATTCTGTAGACTTTTCAAACATGAAGCAAATGTCTAGCCACAAACATGTTAAAAACAGACTTTATGGAAGACTAAAGCATGGTACACATACTATTCAAACACTAAGAGTAGTTACCATATGACTAGTACAATAGATCCACATACATACACACAGGCCCACATATTTGCAAGATGCACAGAAACACACAGGGTGCCAGAAAAAACGTAAACTGTAATGGAGAGATGCTGATCTGTACCTTCCTTTTTCATAACTTTTTCCTCAATGACCGTTGGTTTAGGTTTTGGTGGTACAACTTTCTTGGCAACTGTTGGCATTAGAATTTTGTTATTCAGTCAAATATTTATCAAAGAGATTAAAATAACTCTACAGCTATCTAGCAGTGATATTGAAAATACAATAAACAAGACAAAAAGAAGCTAACTCAGTAGCTAAGTCAGGTGTCTTGGAACCACACAAAGCAGCAAAAGGAACGTGATTTTTCTTTTTATTGTTACTGTCCAAGGGGGCTGGGTAACTCAGGGCATTTAGCACATAGGTCATTTCCTGACACATACTGAATTGCATCTGCTAGAGTCTTGCTGCAGAATGGGAAATGCTATAAAAAAGGAATTAGTTGCCAGGAGAATAAGGATGAATCTTTATTTCATAACCAAACAATTAAACAAGATATCCTGGTAGACTGGTCAAGATGGAAATCTGAGCAAGATGGGAATTTTTCCTTTTCAGCTTAGAGTGAGACACACTATTTCACCCAGTGCAATTTTACACTCACTTCCTTTGTTAAAGGATTGGTAGTTAGCATCTGCATTTAGTATTTTCCCCTAAAAAGCTTTTAATCTTACTTTTAAAGAATTCAGCAGAAGCTTTTATTAGATTTTTTCAAAGACTGAAAAATTAATCAGACCCTTGTTAAGGTATGCAGATCAGCTAAGTAACAATAGCCACTATTTTCATATAAAGATGATATTAAGGTAGTTACCCTCAGCTCTTTTGACTTTTTCTTCTGCAATCCTCTGAGTGGTCATCTCCACTTTTTCATCAATAGGTTTCTTGACAACTGCAAGTAATTCAGGTAGATTTATTTTTTAAATAATCTTGCGCATTATTTTCCTGACACAAACAGGTAGAACTGGCTCTTTTCACATTTAGGGTGTTATAAAGTTTGTGCATCCTGTGCACTGTTCAGTGCCCACCCTCCCCTGAGAGATATGCAGTGACCTAAATGGAGGACAATTCTCAGATGTGCAGCATTTACAGGCTCGATAGTTACACCTGCACCCAAAGCTAATAAACGGAGAGAAGGAAGGATAACTGAAGCTCAGTTTGATTTTGCCATCAGTTCTTAGTTTGCTTCAACCACCATTGAGCAGAGAGCTTAGGAATATAAGGTGGGAGAAGAGGAAGGATTGCCACAACTCTTGGTCATGTTATTGTCTAACATAAAGAGAATTTTCTCCTTCCCAAGGAAGCGTGAATAACCAGCATCATTCACCTTGAAGGAAATTCACAAGAGATGTTACCTGCACGTTTTTATTATTTTTCCAGGAAAGTCATACCTCTTTGGACTGTTACTTCCTTCTTTTCCTTCTTTTCAGCTGTAATTGCTGGTGGTTTTCGCTCAGGCACAGGTTTCTTAGGAACTTCAACCACTTTAAAAAAACAATAAAATCACTTAATGATAAAAGTGTGTTGCCTAAAGGCTCTATAGACAGGAAGGTGTTAGTTATGACATTATAATTTTATGAATTTGAAAAACACAGAGAGTTTTGGATATCCAATTGTTGCGGTAAAATATTTTGCTTATTTCCAAGTCTGATGGTTTCTCATCAGAGCCAAATTCTGTTCCCGAAGGCATACATGTTACTAATACCTAAGACAGTTATGTCATGCAAGAAATTTCAAAATATAGCTACTAACATAAAGCATTTTTGGGAAACTTTTAACACAAATCAAATTTATCTAGAACATAGGAAAATGATAGAAGAAACATCCAAACAACTAAAAATGACACATATCATTTTAAACTACTATCTCATATTAGGTTTTAAAGACCTGCAAAGTCCATTGGTAATCACATTATAATGTATTATAATGTGTCCATTTTTATCTGCATGTATACCTTGCCATATCAGGGTCCTTGGCTTATCATTAAGTGTCAGTTAAAATTTGTCAGCATATTATGGTTTCAGTTATCATAACAAAAAAAAACCCCACAATTAAAAAATGTTGCTTGGTTCAAAATATTGATGCCACAAGATTAAATATGAGAAAAGAGAAAAACTAAAACTGTATGATAATTAAAATACCTTCTTCATGAATGACTCTTTTTTCTTCATAAGTCACTTCTCTTTTCTCATAAGTTTCTTCCCATTCCTCTTCCCCTTCATCATAGCCTTCTTCCTTGACATAATAATCATGGCCTTCACCATAATCTTCTTCCCATTCTTCATAAGTTTCTTTGGGCATTTCATATATTTCCTTCCTTTCTTCATGTATCTCTTCTCTCCTTGCCATGGATGTTATTTTGACCTCTTTGGGCTTCTCTGGCAGCACCTCAGGAACTTAAAAAAAAATGGGTTATTCATATCATAGCTTGGAATTTGCAAGGCGTAGATGTTTACACTTAATGAAATGATTTCACCTTTACAGACAGTTTAAGTGACTATTTTTTAAGCAGTCCTAATCAGCTTGGATTTTAAATATATGTTTTTAACATAAAGACAAAAATCAAACAATTGTGTTTGATCCAAGGTACTGCAAAACAAAACACTTTGTTTCCACCAGGTAATTCTACTATTTTTAAAATGGTTAAAAAAAAAAGAAAAAAGGAAAAAAGTTACCTTTAGGTGGTGGGACCTCTTCAGGACCTTTTTTAACCACCTTTTGGGGGACTTTCTTTAATGGAACCATTTTTTCTGGATAAGAATAAAATATTTAAAAATTTTAATTAAAAAAAATCAAACAATCCCCCCCAAAAAACAAACAAAAACCCAAAACCCAACAGTCATGAAACATGTACACACTGTTCAAATACTGTAAGTATTCTGACCTGGCTTTTTCTTCTCTGGAGGTGGAACAAGAGGCAGAAGAATAGGAATAGGGGCAGCTTGTAGGAAAAATGAAATATTTAGAACATAATTTGAGTATGATATGAAAAGAGTTGAGTATGAAAAAAAATCCTGGTTTGAAAAAATAGATTATATGATTTTATTGCAGCTACAGAGTAAGAGCAAATGCAGCGCTCATTCTCACAGCCTATAGTAGCTAAATAAATATATTTTGAGAGGAAATTCCCGTTCTACCCATATTTGAACCCTGAACCTTCTCAGTTTTATTTTCTTTGCTGCCATTGCTCTCCTATCTTTGCTGATAGTAACTCATCTAAATATGAAACCTTTCCCCTTCTGCTGCCACTGCAAACATTCACCAAATTGTCCAGGAAATAAATCCAAGAAGACTGAGCTTCTAAGGTTCATAGTAAGCTAGTGAATATAACAGAAATATAAATAATGTTTGTAGTCTGTAGTCCAACACCAGAGCCCGAGGAGAGACCATTTGCCAGAAATGTGCAATCCAATGTATGGCTCTAAAAGATTTTTTTTTTTAAAGGGTAGTAATTTAGACAGCTTGTTTAAAAGATATTTTTGTGGCAAAAAGAAGAAGAGATGAAAATAAAAAATTATCAGAGAGGAAGATGCAAGTAAAAGGAAGATCAAATGAACAACAGTGGTAGGAAAACATGATGGAAGGACTGACTCTTTGTAAGCAAAAAGGCTTCATTCCTACCACTACTTGTATAGAGTTTTCACCTTCCACACAGCAAAGAAGCCTATCCAAGCTAAGTCTTGCCCATATTGTTTTTGCACAAGGACAAATAACTAGATCTTATCACTGAGCTGTCTAAGATTTTTCTCTGAGACTCCCACTGGCCTTCTGCTTCAGCGCAGATATAGAACAATACAGTTTATTGCCCTACCTTCAGCTGGTTTTTGAGGTGGAACTGCAACCTTAGCATCAGGAACATCTAGAAAATCAAAATGTTTGATTGACTTAATAAATACTACTAATAAAAATATTCAGTATGCTCTCCTCAAGAATAATAGCTCACAGTGCTTTAATTTTTTTTGTGTAACATACAAGGATTGTAGCTTGCTCCTCAAGAATAAGCTAGCCAACCAATGGAAAACTAGTTGTATTAACCTTTTCTGGCCAGACTGTATAATGTTACATTTTATTTCTAAATAATTCTTGCAACATTTGGAGTAGGTTCTTGGGAACATTCAGAAAAGAAAATCATTACATATCATAAGATGGTTGCTACTCATTTTGCCTTCTTGGTAATTTTTTCTCAGCTGCACAGAGGACATCATATCTATTAATTAGTACCTCTTCATTGTTCTATTCCTTAGAAATTCAAACAAAAATAAACTTTTAGAGAATGTGGCATCCTACACTGTACAAAATAGGGTCCCTATTAATGTCACTGATGATGGAGTTATCACAGTATTCACTGCACCTAGTTATGAGAATAAATAGTTCCACATGTCTATGGATGAAGAATATTTTTTCAGGGAACAGGTTTTACTTACTATAACCTGGAAAAAAAAGATTTGAAAATAAAAAATAAAGCAGCTCAATGCACTGAATCTATGACAGATTATAGACATGATCTTGTGCCAGTCTTGCTCATGAACTTTACCTGGTGGCTTCAACTCCAGTTTGATTTCTGCAAAAGAATATTAGATTTCTTTTAGAATCATGTTTCAAACAAACAAATCTACACATGGCTACGATCACAAATTTGTTTAGAAAAGTCACTAACCTTTGGTTACCAGATAGAGCTCTGCAGTGCTTCTTGCTTCTCCTCTTGGTTCAAGACGAGCAATTACAGAATATACACCTGCAACAGCCAAGAATGTTGGTATTTATATGCTTTTATCATTCAAAACCAGACAACAAAATCAGATAAAACAATGACACTAGCACAGATTTCCCATGCATATTTACCTTCATCTTCTGCATTAACATTGTGAATAGTCATATAATGACAACGACCTTCACTTCTGAAGCTGTACTTGGGACTCTCTTTCAGTTCAGTGGGGCCTTTATACCATGTCACAACTGCATCATCAAAGGACACCTCGCACTCAAAGGTTGCAGACTGGTGTTCGCTCACAACAATGTTCTGTATGCTCTTCGTGAACTGAATTGGTTCCGCTGGTTTTAGAAACAAAAAATATACCAGTTGTTATTGCTCACCATGCCATTTACCTTTGCTAATTCCTTCTCATTTTTTTAATCATAACAGCTAAATTATAATGAGGTGATAACAATAGATCTCGAACAAGTAGAGTAAGAAAAAGGCATTCCATCTTCTATGAAGTTTTATACATAAGAATGAAGATTAGAAGACATAAGAGTACAACTATAACAAGATTGCTGTGCAGATACATTATATAAGAGTGGCCATTAAGGAAACTAAAGATAAAGAATAATCAAGAAAGAGAGAAAGTCCAAGGAAAATATAAGAGTATCAAAGAAAATAGAAGCTAGTATGACTCAGATTGCTTGCAGGCCAGGAGACAATATTAATGATGGCTTAGTCAAAAAAACTAATATACCCAAGTATGTCACATACTGTTCAAAGAGAAAGGGCAGTAAAATTTGTTATTTAGTCCATTTCTAAGTTGGGGAACTTGTCCTTCAGAAATTATTTTTATTTTCATTTGCTCTGCTAATGGAACCTCCAGAAATTGTCTATCACTGTTGTAATAAAGAGATTCTGTATATTTACAAACCTTCAATGGCCAGATCTGCCGTTGTTTCTAGACTGTCAAGCTTGCAGGTATACTGTCCTTCATCTTCTGTTCTAACATCCTTGATAATGAGTTTGTGTACTTTGTCAGAGACTTGAGTTGAATATCTCCCTCCTATCTTAATAGGTCTCCCATTTCTATACCACTGAGACTTGGCATTTGGGATAGAGAACTGACAAGTCAGTGTACATGTTTTTCCTTCCTTGAAAGTAGTGTCATGAAGATGCCGTTCAACTGCAGGTTCTATTCACATGTTAAAACATACATTTTAAGAAGAGATCAGAAAGTGGAATAAATAAAATGTAAATTAATTCAAATACATACTTCAAAAGTACACTTACCAATCACAGTTAGCCTGGCACTGGCAATGTGTGGTCCACACACTATTCTGAAATTTCCCTGATCCTCAGGCTGACAGTTCCTAATTCTCAGTATGTGGCGATCACCTTCAATTCTAATTTCATATTTGTCATTGGAGTCCAGTTTTTGGGTTCCCTTGTACCATGAAAGTTTAATTTCTGGGTAGTTAATTTTAATCTCACATTCAAAGATAGCATCCTCATCTGCCAAAACCGTCTGATTTTCAATGTCTCTGATCAGAGTAATAGGCTGAAAAATATTAGTTTAAATTAGTTTCAAGTTCCCTGCTATAGGTTTGAATATTTCACAAATTAGTCCAAAAACATATTACCTCTGTTTGTGAGAGTCGTTGCTGAATAAAAGCTACAAGTTCATCGAACTCCTGATCTTCCCTTTGAGCTTTTTCTGTGAGCTCAATTTCCTATAAAATGCAGAACATACTCAAAGATTAAAGGATACAAAATGTCAAGTTGTCATGTTTATCCAACATAGAATTAATGCCTACATCAAATTTTTTGTAATTGTACTATAACTAGCATATCTTCCCATCTTAACAATTGCAATGACGTTGTGAAGACAGAACATACTTAGCCAGAAGGCCCACTTATTCTTCTTGGATTTGAGCATGCAAGAAATTGAGAACTGTCAGTAAAAGAACTGAAGAGGAACCAGAAATTCCTGCAGACATCATAACTTCAGAGTACAGACACTACGTCTGCTCAAAGTAACCATGTTACCCCTAAGAAAGCCTGTGCTGCAGTAACATTGTATCTTACCAATCTATGGCTTTCTTCTGCTTGAGTTTGCTTTAGTAACTCAAAGGCTTGCAGGAGGCCACGGAAATCTGTAATTCCATACATGCGAGCATATTTCTCATATTCTTTGGGATCTACATTTTTTAGAAGTTCCAAGATATCGATAGGTTGCTCTTCCTCTTCTTTCTTTTTTGTTGGAGTGCTATGCAAATCAATAACATAAGTTAAATATACAGCACTTCATTCCTAGAAAGCTGTTTGATGAGAAATTTCATCAGCTCAGAACTGCCTTGTGCAGTGGAATCCTTTAGTTTAGACTAGTCAGGTGCTTCTATTTTTAGTACAGTTATTCATATTTAATTAATATTTTAAAATTATATCTTGTTCTGGGATGTACAAGAAAAAAAATTTCTTCTGTGTTGATAGGAAATTAATCTATAAAAGCTTTTATATACCTTTTTAGTTTTGCCCTGAGATCCCCTTCAACAACTTCTTTCTTTCTTTCTTCTACTTGTAGGTTTACACTCCTCTCAATTTCACCATGTTGGTTAAAAGCTACACATTTGTACATGCCAGAATCAGTTTTTATTGTGTCCTTTATTTCTAGTTTGGCTTCATCTCCTCTCTGCTGGATTATAATGCGGCCTCCCTGGTTGAGTTGCCTCCATTTTCCCTTCATCCATTTAACATTTGGAATTGGATCTCCTCCAACTTTTGCAATAAATGTTGCAACAGTCTCTGCAGAAAGATGCAAATGAGGAAGCTAAGTCTTTCCACCTCTTTATGACAGAGGGACATAATCTCAAACAAAAGGTGTAGGCAAATAGAAGACAAGGTACTGTTTTGAAAAGAGTTCTTACTTTCCATGACTTTGATACTCTGAGGCTCTGACACAAAATAAAGTTTGCCTTCCACTTCTACTTTCTTAGCTGCTGGTGCAGCTGCTGGTTTTTCTAAAAAAAAACAAAGTCAAAGAGTTACAACAGATGTTTTCATGTAATAGTTTATGTTCATGCATGATGATGCTTCTGAAGGAATTGTAAGAAAAGGAATTAATTCCTGAGATGGATCAAAGTACTATGCAAGTGATAAAAATGTAAAATACTTTAACATTGTTTTAATAAACTTGTATTTTACTTTCAATTGTATTTTACAGATGAGACTGAACACTGTGGATCATATATTGAGCTGTTCATTAACTTCAGTCAGGTAATTTTATTCTGTATGGTTGCAAATTTATAGATGAATATGCAAATAAGAAGGCTCATTTTCTAAAATGGGTTAGTTTTCAGTGAGATATTCTCTTTTCAGTCTATTTCTGGATATTACACTGAAAGAGTTACTTGCATAATTTTATCAGTGATCTGTTAGATTCTTTTTTTTTCTCTTATGTAGTTCTTAGCCTTGTGGCTACCTGTGTAGCGAAAAAGATACTGTTTGTACATGCTACTGAACTCCTGTGTCTTTTATGCAATGGTAAGGCAAGATCTACTAGGAAGGACAGTATTTATCTTCAGCTAAAAGATTAAAATGTCAGAGTTGTAACAGTCTTGAAACAACTAGCCTCTAAGGCCATATCCTCAACCAAATTCCTTCTGTACCTTCCTTTAATAAACACCACTGTTCAGATCCTTTCCATAAAATATTCATCTGCAAGTAATTTTACTCATTTAGCTTCCATTTTTCTTAAATTTGGTGTTTAGATTTAGAAACTAAATTCTTTTTTTGTAAGAATATACTACTGATCTGACACTGATCTCCCACTGTTTATGTCACTATTTATATATAAATTATTGTTAAATATACTATTCTACCAGATTGTACAGTTTTACAAATAACTAAATAATAAAAATTGTCTGTTATAAGATTATTGAGATTATTAACTTTTTTGTTCCACAGAAAACAAAGTGGGGTAGAATTTTTGTTGACATTTCTATTTTATGCCTTGATTTTCTCCATGTTACTATACCTTTAACTGTCACTTTAGATTTGCAAGTATCAGTGCCAGCTGCATTCGAAGCTTTGCATACATATTCTCCTGAATCAGATTTGGTAACTGCAGCAAGTTCTAGAAGAGCTACTCCATTAACAAAGCTGAAGTTGCATCTGTCTGAAGCTCTTATTTCTCTCCCTGCTTTCAGCCACTGAATCCGGATTGGCTGTGATCCTTGGACATGACAGCTAAGCTGGACCGTATCACCTTCCTCTCCTGCTGCTGGCTGAAGAGGCTGGTCAAAAACTGGAGGTTTTTTTGGCTCTGGAATATGAAAACGCTTGAGTGAATACTCGGGAAAGTATGATCAAGAATATAAGAGAAAGATAAATACATGTGATTCTCAAGGATGCAACGGTGAGGAATGGAGGAGGATAAATAGAAGTCTGAGAATGTCAATCATAATGTTAGAAAATGGAAAAAATATCAAGAGAGCATGAAAGCATGTTTCCTATACAAGCATGAGAGAAATATCTTTATCCACTTAGTAAGAATATTTACATGCAAAAAATAGTATAAGAACTAAAGCACTATTAGGCTGCAAAACTATAGAAAAATCTTTAAAGAAAAAAACCATGCAAATCTCCTGCAAGACTGTTACGATGAAATGTCATGCTGCCACAAGCCACTGTCAACCCTGTCTAAACTTAGATGTAATTGCACAAAACCCTTGTTATTCCATAGAAAGAGAATGATTAAAAATTCAACAAAAATGTTACAAAGATTTCAATATTCACATTAAATCAGCAATAGCAAATAGTGAAAAAGAAGCTTATTCCTGAAAAATAATGGGTTTCTAAATCACAAAACTAAAAGAATTTCTTGATTTTGTGGTTTAACTAAGTTTTATCCCAATCATCTCAAGACAAGTTACTGCTGCTAAGTTAAGTATAACCAGCCCATAAGAGAGAATCTATATATTTGCAGCTAAATAAAATAAAAAAAAGCAAGAAGCAAAGAAAAATAAGACTTCAACCAACCTCTGATAACAACAGAAGATGTACTCAACACGCTTCCTGCTTCATTGGACACTTTACAGGTATATAAACCAGCATCTGATTGCTTTACGGCCTTTATATGCAAAAGCAAGGTATTGTTTTTGAAAGATAGTTCACAGTGAGCACTTGAATGGACTTCCTGATTGTTTTTATACCAAGCAACAGTCAAAGGCTGAGAGCCAGAAACACGACCCTCGAGTTTAAGTTCATTTCCTTCTGTTTCTTCTATGGCTTCAGACAGTTTCTTAGTAAAAGTAGGAGGAGTTTTTCGTTCTGTAAAAAAAAAAAAAAAAAGAATAAATTCCATGAATCTAACTTGAGATGAAAAATTCTAAGGAAAATGTTTCAAGAAAAATTCGAACATTGTGAAGTTATTTGTTCTCATTTAAACAGGATATAATTTTAAAGGGAAATTATGCTAAGATAAACAACAGGTGTCTTGCTTTTACAGTCACTGTCATAGTTGATTTTCCTATTTGAAAAAAAAATTCTCTTACACTGATTTAAGCCAAACACCATTTAAAAAACCCCAAGAGTTTTGTCAAGTTGTTAAGAAAGAAATAGGCCAAAGCCCGTAAAAAAGAAGTAGGCCATAGCCTATAAAGAAAGTAGGCCAAATAAAATATTTCATTTCTCTTCCCACTGTTGTTAGTGACCCTTCCTAATTCCCTTAAAACACTCAGAAGTATCTCCACACAGGCACTTGAGGCTACATCCGAAAAGTTTTATCAAAATTATATAGCAGTAATAAGTCTACTGTCCTTTATAATTGAAGGAAGAAAAAAATGTACACATAATGTATTATCTATTCAGTACCTTTAACAGTCAGTTGAGCTGTGCAAGAGTCCTTTCCAACTTCATTGCTAGCATAGCATGTATATACTCCAGAATCTCCCCTGTCAACTCTCAAGATGGTCAAATGGGCTGTATTGTCTACATAACTGATCTGATAATTTCTTCCCGTTCTAATCTCTTGGTTATCTTTTGCCCAAGTGACTCTAATAGGCTGTGTTCCAGAAACGTGACACTCAAAGTCAGCACTTTCTCCAATAATACCATCCACAGGTGTAACTGGGATGTCAAAGAATGGAGGAGTCTTCCCTTCTGAAGAGTGAAAGAAATAAAAAAAGCATCACTTTAAAATCTTGATTTACTTTAAACCTCTGTGAAATAAGCATCTTTTGTACAATACTAAATTCATATATAAAGCAAAAGTTAGTTTTAAGATACTTCCATTAAATATTTCACAGCCCACCAACCTGTAAGGATAAGCCTGCCACTAGAAGAAGAAGTCCCAATAGCATTGGTAGCTGTGCAGGTATATTGCCCAATAAGGCTCCTATCTGTCTTCAAAATCTGGAGAGTTGCTACATTATCTATGAAGGATGTGTGAACATTGTAGTCCTCTTTTACACGTGCACCGTCTTTAAACCAAGATACTTCGATGGGTTCTGAACCAGTAATGCCACAATCAAACGTAACTGGTAAGCCAACGGTTTCATGAACATCTCTTAATTTTCGTGTAAAAGAAGGAGGAAGTTTACGCTCTGTAAGAAAACAGGTATTGTACAGTGAGGTCTTTCAGAAGACATGCAAAATGTTATTCAGCATATCATTTATTTTGAACTTGATGTGAAAAGAGCCCTGTGCATATGACTGCAGGAAAATATATAACCATTCTGGCCTCAGTTACGCCCAGTGAGCCTATTTAATCTTCAGGACTGCTAATGGTGGAAACAATCAAAGAAATATCCTCAGTAGAGAAAGAAGATGCAGAAACTTGTAACACTACAGAAGAGCTGTGGTGACACTTTTCAATGAGCTTTACTGGCAGGCCTTTGTTAGTAGAAGACAGTGCCAAGGGCATCTTACACATCAAGAAACAGTAAAGTGTTTTACAAGGAAGAGTTAATCTTTGTTTTTCAAAACAGCAAAGTGTACTTAAGAAAAAAAAGCCATATTCTTATTTTAAAAATTTAAATATTCACCTTGAACTGTAAGCAAAGATGATGAAGCAGCCTCCCCAACAGCGTTTTCTACTTTGCAGATGTACTCCCCACTGTCACTACTGTCTACCTGGCTGAAAACCAGAGTAGCAATTTGGTTCTTAAAGTGCATTTTCATAGTAGCAGTTCCTCTCAGCTTTGTATCACCTTTGTACCATGATACAATCATTTCTGGTGTTCCAGCAACGTGGCACTGTAAGGATGCAGAATCCCCAACAGTCACCTGCACTGGCTCCAAGGGTGTAATGAAGTAAGGTGGTTCTGAGGGACAAAGAAACACCATTAGCATAAAAAGATATTGCATGATGAGCATTAGGAGTTCAAATAACACATGATGGAGTGATGGTGTCTTGACGCACCTAGTATTGTGATTGCACCATGGCAATTATCTTTCCCAGAATCATTTTCAATATGACAAGAATACTGCCCCTGATCTTCTAGTTTGCTGCTAGGGATTTCCAGTATGGCAGATGTTTCTGTAGTGGTGATGCTACACTTTTCAGAGTGTGTTATGTTTACTCCGTTTTTCTTCCATGTCACTGAAATTGGTGGAGTACCCGTATATGTGCATTCCAAGACTAAAGTTTTCCCTTTCTCTACACTTAAATCATTCACCTTCTTCACAAATTTGGCTGGTTCTATAATGAACAATGAGAAGAAAACAAATTAAATAAAGCCAAAAGATCATCTTTATAAGCATAAGAAGCAGTAGTCTGGACAAACCTTTGACAAAAAGATGTGTAGTGCAAGAGATTTTTCCTGCCTCATTAGAGACCTGGCAAGTGTAATCTCCACTCTCAAGCGGATTTACATCAAACAGCTCCAGTTCAGCAACTGAATCTTGCAAGGTGATATTGCATCTGTGTCCTGGTACTAGTTCAACACTGCCTCTGAACCATTTAACTTCCAATGGAGAGGAACCTTTTATGATACTAGTAAAGGTTATGTTTGCCCCAGATAAGACATCCAGTGGTTCAGGTTTCTTCACAAAAGATGGTGGTTCTAAGCACACAAATAAAACAGAAAAAGCATATTTGAACTTCTTTTGAAGAGCACAATAATGAGAAATACAAAGCAAAAAAATTAAGTCTTTCTGAAAATAAATTTGTGCCCTCTGACTCTGGCTTTTTATTGATACTGACCTCTAACACTCAAAAATGCACTGCATTCATCAGATCCTGCTACATTAGTAGCTGTGCATGAATAAGTTCCCATATCAGATTCCTGAAGTCCATTCACTTTCAGAGAACAGGTATTGTCTGTAAGGGTAGCCTGATACTTGTCTCCACTGGTAATCTCTTGTCCATCATGAAACCAGGAAACGAGGATAGGTGGTGACCCATAAACTTTGCACTCCAGTACAGCAGAAGAACCCAGCTGACCATATGTTTCTTTCAGTTTTCTTGTGAAAGAAGGAGGTATAATACGATCTGCATTTGTTTAAAAAAAAATTTAAAAATTACCATACAGGGTCTTAAAAATGCAGAAAGTTCTCCATGCGTAATAAAATGAATGACCTTTCTTTTGCTGTATCTGCATTAGCATTCTGCTCCTATGCACCCAAGTATTTGAAAAATAGATAGTTGATTGTTAAGGATATGCTGGAGCTTTCATTCAAAATTTTTGAGGGGCACCTTTTATTTTTGCTGTTCTTTTTCATAAGCAACAATACTGCACCAGCTGTCCAAGAAGACATGTAGATTAAAACTGAAATCAAGTCCTTTCAACAACTCCTGCCCCTCAAAGTTTAGGTAGGTATCTTTTATTGATGCCTGTCAAAGTAGCATACCAAGTACTCCTAAGATTACACAAGCAATGACTCTCTTAGGTTGCCAATTACAATAATCACTTTGCTATCTGAAGGCTTTGTAAAAGAACTGAAGGATCATATGTACTCAAAAAGAATAGTCAACTAACCTGAAACATGCACCGAAGCTGTGCAGCTGCTTTTACCAACACTGTTTTTCACCTCAAAAGTATATTCTCCACTGTCTTCTAGTGTTGCATTGAGGATCTTAAGCCCAGATACTTTTTTGAAGAAACTGATTTTATACTTATGGTCAGTGGACAGCTCATTACCATCCTTAAACCACCTAGCAGTAAGCTCTGGTGTGCCATCTACTGTGCATTCCAGAGTACAAGAGTCTCCAGCTGTAACTTTGACTGGGCCTGGCTTCTCTACAATGACTGCAGGTTCTGCAATGAAATGCAAGTCAGAAAACATTTAAATCAACAATGCAATAGTTGTTATCATCATAATTAAAATTAAAATTTTAAAGAATCTTAAAACACACTGTGTTTTTATCTCATGCTACCAACCTAGCACTTTCACCGTGGCAAAGCATTCCTGAACTCCGGCATCATTTTTTATCTGACAAATATATTTCCCAGCATTGGTTGGTTCTGCATTTCCAATCTGCATAGTTGCAATGTTTTCTGAATAGGAGATCCAAAGATTATCACTTTCTCTAAGGATTTCCCCTTTGTCTTTTAACCACAGAACAGAAATGGGCTGTGATCCTTTCACTTCGGCCTGCAGTTCAATTGACTCCCCAACTACGACAGTGAGATCACTCAGCTTCTTCACAAATGTTGGTGGTGCTATTTAAGAGAAGATATTTAACAGTAAAAAAACACGCCAGGAGCGGAAAAGTAGGAGGAGAATGACAGGAACAAAGAAATGTCAAGAAGGTGCCAATCTTTGTACAAACCTCTTAGTGTTACAGAGCCAATACAGGTGTCACTTCCCACATCATTTACAGCTTTACAGTGATATTCACCAACATCTGCAGTATCCACACTAAGAATGTGAATACTAGCTGAGTAGTTCTCTGACATGACCTTATACTTCTTGCTGCTCCGAATTTCTCGTTTGTCTTTATACCATGAAATCTGGAATGGAGGAGTGCCCTGAAGCTCACATTCCAGATGAATATCAGACCCTTTCAAGGTCTGGACTGGATGGGGCTTCTTGGTAAAAATAGGGGGTGCTGGAAGAAAAAAAGAAAAGAATTATAGTTTATGTTATTTGAGCAAAGTAGATTAAAGAGGACAGATGATTCAAGTAGCCATTCTGATGCTGAATAGCAAAAATAAACAATGGATAAGAAAGACCTCCCACAGAGATCAGAAACAAGCAAGAGATTTGCCATCGAGTCAGACAGGTTTTGGCCTCTCTGACAAAAGAAAGTGGGATTTAAGGGCTTTTCCACAGAAGAGGACTCTTACAGTTAGAAAGGGAAGGAAAGAACTGAGGTTCTGACCTTTTACTCTCAATGAAGTACTGGTGCTTGCACTACCCGCCGGATTCTGAGCTTCACAAGTGTAGTCACCGCTGTCTTCAACACTGAGGTTGTGCATTTCAATGACTGCCACTGAATCCACAAAGGACATTCTGTATTTTTCACTGGGATGAATCTCGATTTCACCCTTGTACCAGGTGACTTTGATTTCTGGAGATCCACCTACTTTGCATTCATACTTAACAGAATCGTGCTGTTTCACAAGTTTTGAGGAGTCTAGTTTCTTAATAAACCTTGGTGGTTCTGGAAAGCCAAAAAGGGGAAACGATGCTTTAAACTTCACTGATTCTTTGAATAAGCAGGGAGATAAGTAACAAAAACTGTAAACTTTATGGACTTACGTAAAAAATCTGATTTTGCAATGATTATGAATTTTTTTTAGATGATTTTAAGTTGGTCCAAAATCTAGATTAAGAAGCAAACAAGTTCTCTACGTGCATTTCAGTTAGTTTCTCCTTATTTTATTGACCCACTGTACCCCTCCTTGTACGTATTCACAACTTATTCTTTAAGAAATATCCTCTTGTAATACATGACTAATCAAAATTCCTGATGGAAATGCAAGAATCCAACTGTTCAGCCAAGCAACATTAGTAAAAGCATTTATGTTGAGCATTAGAGCAACTGCTTTATATCTTAATATGTGATTAATAATTGATATAGTCAATAAATGTTTCTGCATTATAACCTCTCACACATTTAATGCAAAGCCAAACATAAAGCTGCATGCAAGGAATAAAATTTAAAGAGCTTATGTAGTAAACAAAAGAGCTTCAAAATAATCATGCTGAGAAGAATTATAAGATGACTGGTATTACAGAAATTGGTGTTAAATGTCCTGTGACTGAAAAGTAAACCAGATGGTTACATTTTGTTCCATAAGTAGAGGAAAGGGGTGGAGGTTTGATACTTTTCATCAAAAGTACCATATGATGATTAGAATCACAAGACTGAATGCTCATGGATCAAAGATATAACCAGTAAAACCAAGAGGTCATAATGTGGGCACAACAAACAAATCTCTCTGCAAAACAGGATGAAGTGCTACTTTGTGCATCTGTCTGTAAAGTGTAGGAAGAATATCTATTTTGTTCTGGGTTACTTCAACCAGTGGGACAATTGCAGAACATCCTGTGTTGTTAGAAACAAAACTTCCTTAGAGTTTCTAAAAATATAAATAATGGCTTGTCAACATCGGGACTCTCGGAACCTTAGCAATTTACTATCAGATTTCAGTTTGAGAAGAAGTTGATTATCTACCTGCATACTAACAGTTGCTGAGTAGTTACAGTCTAATTCCACTCCTTTCAAAAAATGAGGATATACATGTTAGTAAGGTATATATTTAGAATGTAAAGTAATTTCTAGAACATGAAGTAGTTATTAAAACTACAGATCAGGAACATTAGATGTTAAAGTGAGAAAGTTAATAAAAAACAGGTTTTCAAGATCAATTGAACAAAAGATCTTAATTCTACAAAGAAAAGGTTGCATGCCATAGAAGTGAGACAGCATATGCTCAAATTAAACAAATGCAAATCAATACACACAAAGAGATTGACCTTCCAAGCTCTATAGAAATTGGCTGAAAACAATGAATATCACTGATTTAAAAGCCCTGGGGAAACTACAAATCCTAAAGGACTGAAGTGACTGTCAGTGTAAATTCAGGATCAAAAAATAAATGATAATCCTGAAAAGAAAACTCCAGGATTTTATGAATAAAGATCTGAAGAGTAAGAAAATAAACAAGGTCAGTTGGGATCATTCTATGAATGATAACTCTGGTCAAATAAACCTATTAGCAATGTTATAATTAATAATAAACAGAATTGTGATTGCGGTGGAAAGAAGCTTCAGATCTTTTAAAGGGATTAGATTTCTTACTACAATGTATGTAAATTAAGCCACGTAATACAGCATCCCCATCTATTACTGAATTCAGGTAATTCAGTCATACACACTCTTGCCACTCCCACTAAGAAAAATCCCTATGGCTAGAATATACTTGATATATATAAAACAATTGTCAAGCAATTAATACAAAATCTTACTACTAGTAGCTCAGCTTCCTGTGTTGTTTGTCTTACAGAGTAAAAGGATTTACTCTTGAAATATTTTTCCCCCAAAATCATACAGAGGAAGAAGTAAAAAAAAAAAAAGAAAAGAAAGTGCTAAACCAACAGGCACATTTGACCTCAAGCATAATCTAAGTAGTGTATTTTACATTTCTTCTTCTACAAAATCAGTAAGAATAAGATATTAGGAACAGCTATAAATAGTTCCTGCCTACTCTGAGGAAATTAATATATAAGTGTCACTCGTACCAAGACAGTCTGATGCAGTAATGAATTTAGATTTCACTTTTAGATCCACATGCTATGTGGAGAAGTGAAGTGTTGGTGAAACGGATATTTGTTACCAAGTCTGCTCTCAGATCCTCCAATTTTGCTGTCTAGAACCGCAATTTTCAATGTTTTTAGACTGTGAAAGAGCTGCACACCCAGTACAAATACTTTTAAGCCTCATAAGTGAGCTGAGTTTCTCTCAGTTTCTTTCCCTCCCATGGGCAATCTAGTGAATGTCACTGCTGGAGAAAGACTTCAGAAAGCTAGATTTTGCTGGCCAACATGACCATTCATAAAGGCGCAATAGGGTACTAAGTCAGAGTTAACATTTCAATGGAAGAATCCCTTTGATAAGAAAAATCACGCACTATACTAGATCAGAAGAAAGATGAATAAGTATTTAAGTATTACAACAATATTTAAGTGAAATAAGACATCTTAGGATAGCCTCTTGTGAAGGTTGTTAATTGCACATCTGCATTCAGGACTGTGTTTTCCAGGTGTGTCTTGCAAAGAAAAGCCTTATGAACACTAAAGCCCACAGCAATACCTTGTACAGCCAGCTGAGCTGCGCACGCGTTCTTTCCAACGCTGTTGCTGGCAGTACATGTATAGAGTCCAGCATCCCCTTTACCAACTTTTAGGACTGTTAAGCTGGCTGTGTTTTCCACCAGTGTCATTTTGTAGTTTCCACCAGGACGAATCTCTCTGTTGTCTCTGGTCCAAGTAATTCTCATGGGAGCAGAACCAGTCACATGGCACTTAAAGGTTGCACTTTGCCCTAGTGCCACATCGATAGATACTGGCTTGATGTCAAAGAAGGGAGGTTGTAGTTGTTCTGCAAAGAGGAAAGCATGGCAGAGCTCATCACCAAGCCCTCCTCACCTCCTCCATGCCCATCGTCCCTTGCCGCCATACAAAGCGTAGAGTGGGAAAAGGTGTGGGGAAATAAAAGAGCAAAGACATACAAAACTGTTCATTAAAGTGTGAGCTACAAACCTGTGAGGAGAAGTTTGGCACTGGAAGATGCAGTCCCCAGAGCATTTTGGGCTGAGCAAGTATATTGGCCACAGTAAGCCATACTAGTTTGCAAGATTTGGAGAGTCGCAACATTATTTAAGAAGGCTGATTGCACGTTATCACTGTCACTTAGGAGAACCCCATCCTTGTACCAAGACACCTGGATAGGCTCTGAGCCATTTATACGGCAGTCAAATGTCACTGGGGCACCAACCACCTCCTGGATATCTTTTAGTTTTCTGGCGAATGTAGGGGGAAGTTGACGTTCTGTAAAACAATAATAATCACCACTATCAGTAGGAAGCCATCCTGTCAATCTAGAATTAATTAACTTTGAAATTATTAAGAACCCCTTCCTGCAGACAAAAAAGAGTTCCTACAAACTACCCCAGAAAAGAGTGGCCCTTGGCCCATCACCTTTAACAACAAGCAAAGCTGTGGAGGTGGCGAAGCCGACGCTATTTTCTGCTTTGCAGATGTATTCTCCAATGTTGCTATCCTCTACAGTAGAGAATGCCAGCGTCGCCACATTGTTCTTGAAGTGCATTTTGTAAGCTTGTGTTGATCTGAGCTTGGTGTCATCTTTATACCAGGACACCTTGATTTCTGGCGAACCACCAATCTGGCATTTTAAGACCAAGGGCTCGCCAACCTTCACCTCCACACGGTCCAGGTGCGTGACAAAATAGGGTGGTTCTAGGGGAGGAGAGAGCATAGTGAGCAGAGGCAGAGCATCACTGGGATGGGTGCCTTAGGGGAATCAGGGTTGAGGCATACCTAAGATGGATACAAGGCTGTGGCAAACATCCCCACCCGCCTCATTTGCCACCTCACAGGTGTATTCGCCTTCATCATTCTTTGTGCTGTTGAAGATTTCAAGAATGCCAGATTTTTCAGTAGTTGTAACACTGCAGCGTGGGGACTGTGCAATGGGCATGCCATTTCTTTTCCAGGTGACAGAGATGGGAGGGGTGCCTATGTAGCTGCTTTCCAGCACAATGGACTTCCCCTGCTCCACACTGAAATCACTTAATTTCTTCACAAAGACTGCAGGCTCTGTGAGGAGGTATAAATCAATAGTGAAAGGGACAGAAGTGGAAGAGCTGCAGGCAGAACGTGAACAAAGATAACTGTGCATTCATGCACACACTTAAACACACCTTTAACAAAGAGCTGGGTTGTACATGAGGCACTGCCAGCATCATTTGTGACCACACAGGCATAGTCCCCGCTGTGGCCTGGCTCCACGTTGTACAGCTGCAGCTGTGCCATAGACTCATTGAAAGAGATGGAGCAGTTGCTGTCTGGCACCAGCTCCCTGATGCCTCGAAACCAGGTCACTTTGAAGGGAGCACTACCCTTGATGTAGCTGGTAAATGTTACACTTGATCCAGGTAAAACTTCCTGGGGATCGGGTGTCTTCACAAAAGAAGGTGGTTCTAAAGATCATTCAAGGAAGTGAAAGAGGGAAAAAGATGTTAATAGGAGAGTCTCTGTGGGGAGGAAAACTGGAACAGGTTTGAGTCAAGAAAAAAAACCACAGGAGAAAAAAAAACCAAAACAAAAAAAACCCCCAAACATGAAAAAGAAACAATGGAAAAGCAGAGGGAAGAAAGAGAAGAGGGAAGAAGAATTTTGGTGAAAGTACTGTAGTATCCTTGCACTGACCTTGTACAGTCAAGAAGGCACTGCATTCATCAGATCCAGCCACATTGGCTGCCACACAGGTATATGCCCCTGTATCTGTGACATCCAGAGCATTCAGCTTCAAGGCACAAACATTATCCAAGAATGAGATTTCATATTTTTCTCCACTAACAATCTCATTCCCATCTTGAAACCAGGACACAGATATGGGGGATGTGCCAGACACTTTGCACTCCAGCAGCGCTGAGGATCCCAGCACTCCATTTGTTTCCTTTAATTTTCTTGAGAATGAAGGAGGAACAAGACGATCTAAGTAGGACAGGGCAGAAGAACAGGAGGAGAAAGATTGGTTTTGGGGTTTTTTTTCAGTGGGAAGAAAAGGGGGAAAAATAAAAGCTTCATTTAAAGACAAACGTGAACAACAAAGACATAGAGCTGACCTGAAACATCAACTGAAGAAGTGCAGCTGCTGTCCCCCACTTCATTGTGCACCTCAAAAGTATATAAGCCCCTGTCTCCCCTGTCTGCAGAAAAGACTTTCAAAGTGGATATGTTGTTGAAAAAGGTAATTTGGTATTTGCGGTCACTCCTTAGTTCTCTGCCATCTTTGTACCACTTGGTGATAAGTTCAGGTGTTCCTCCTACTTTGCACTCCAGGGTAAAAGGATTACCGGCCATTACTGTGATCGGCTCAGTCTTCTCTAAGATGACTGCTGGTTCTAAAATAGGAAGATCTGTGTGTCACCAGGAAATCTACCCTCAAACTAGTGAGCAGAGGATATAAGCAGAGAACAAAGGCAGTTTTGCAAGCTGTAACATATATTGCCTGTAAAGTAGGCTATACCCACCTAAGACTTGTAAAAAGGCAGAGCACTCCCGCATGCCAGCATCATTTTTGATCTGACAAATGTACTTCCCAACATCAGCTCCCTCTGCACTGGAAATCTCAAGAGTTGCTATGTTGTCCATAAACCACATTTGAACATTTTCACTCTCTCTAATAACTTCACCCTTATCCTTGAGCCAGACAACAGAAATTGGTGGGGATCCTTCCACCACTGCCTGCAGAGCTGTTGGCTCCCCGATGAAGATTGCAGTGTCACTCAGCTTCTTGGCAAACCGTGGGGGTTCTGATGGCAAAAACAAGGAGGCAGAGGACAGTTAATCATACCATGCTTGCTTGAAAGAGGGACAGTAAGAAAATCAGGAAAAGAGGGCAGTGATGTTGTTGGTCCTCTAGCATACAAACCTTTGAATTTCACTGGGCAAGTGCAAGTGTCGCTTCCCACCTCATTCATAGCTTTGCATTGATATTCTCCAGTATCTTGAGATTCCAAACTGAGAATATGAAGACTGGCAATGGAGTGCTTTGCTGTCAACTTGAATTTCTTGCTGCTCCTGACCTGCCTTCGGTCCTTGAACCAAGCCACCTCAAAGGGTGGGGTCCCTGCTATCTCGCACTGGAGGACAACATCTGAGCCTTTAAGAGTATCCACAGGGCTTGGCACTTTGCTAAAAACAGGTGGTTCTATAAAAAAAGAATCACATCATAATGTGTGAGCCTGCTTCTCTGGGTGGGATTCTGGAGAGTAGCAGGAGGAAACATATTCAGGAAGGGAGCCTACATTTATTCTTGTAAACACATATTTAACTTTTAAATATGTGGCCTGACCTCTAAAATATCCCAGCAGTCCTAAGGGCAGAAAATGTGACACTTCTGCACCTGTTTGGAGTCAGTGTTTGGTGTCCCTCCCCAAAAGCCACTCTCCCAGCTCTCCAGGATCACATTCCAGCTTTCCTCCCCGCTCCTTCTAATCATGAAAGCTACAATCAGTGAGACTCAGCCACATAGCCTCCTCTTCCGTCTTAAATTTTATTCCTGTCAAGATCACTGTGTATAAAGAGGAGGCAGAGGGATGGCTGAAAAGTATTTCCAGCTCTCTCACCATGGCTGGTGTTCCATCTAGTCCTTCTGACTTGAAAAGCTTGCCTTGTTAGCTTTCAATTGACTTAAATGGAGAGACAAGGGAATGGCTGCACAGTGCTCAACACCCACCACAATTTAGTGCCTGATCTCTGCTGCATAAACACAGCAGCATTTCAGTGTGAGACCAGATGGAGAGACACTGTCCCAGCAGACACCAACTTCTGCAGCAGCAGCTCCCTGTCTGAGGGACTTGCAGCTGGGAGCAGGGACTGGCAGCCAGGGATTCTGGCAGTGTGTGAAGCCATGCTGCTAACCTTTCACTGTGACTGAAGTGCTGCAGCTGGTTGTGCCGGCAGAGTTATGGGCTTCACATATGTAATCCCCAGCATCTTCAGTGCTGGTACCCAGGATGGTTAGCATCGCTACGGAGTCTGCAAAGGACATGTGGAGCCTGTCGCTCGCCTGGAGTGCCTGATCATTTTTATACCACACGATTCTGATCTCTGGTGTGCCACTGATTTTGCATTCAAGTTGAACTGTGTCCCCCTGCTTCACGAACCGCAAAGCTTCAGGCTTCTTGATGAACTTGGGAGGTTCTGCAGAACAGAATAAATATCTAGAGAATGACAGGATACCTATTTGCCATGTGAAACCTACAGTGCTGAGGGAGAGTTCTAGGAGGCACAAGAGTACTGCGGAACCACAAAGTAAAATTGCTACAGCAGCTGGCTGCATGCCCACTGGAATTTCCTCTCAAGGAAAGACAGAAGATGTAAAAAAGACAGCAAAGACAACAACTAAAACTATGTTCTGCCATCTTTGGACCCTGCTGCATCAGATAGATGAAGCTATAGAAAACATACAAAGGACGGTTGCTCCATCCAAGGGAAATTTTGCTGTTACCTTTGAGGGGTAACAAGGGTTCCCAGGCCAGCATGAAGTATTTGACAAGCCTTTCATCCCCAGGAGCAACAGAAAGACGGTAGGGATAGTTTCATTTGCTTACACATATTTAAAGTATATTTCTGTGTGAAGAAATTAAGTGATGCATAGTCTAGATTAAATCAACAATTCAGAACTCCATTTGAAATCTTTAGCAAAGTCAAAAGAGTTTGCTGGCAAACAACTGCAAGATACTGTATTTACTTATCACTGTTTTCCATATAGTAATTACTATGAATGAATACCACAGAGACTGTAGCTTAACCACTAAAGATAAAGTAAAAAGAAGTGTGAGTGCAATTCTCCCTACAAACAGGTTCACAAAGGGAGAGATTTTGCAGGCACAAAAGGCATCTATTGTTACATATTATGATGGGAGAAGGCCACTTCATGGTTTATGTCTGCTATCTGGAAAGCTACTTTCTGTATATTTCTGAACTAGAAATGGTAGAAGATGAATAAAAAAAGTCTCTTTACCCAAGAAAAAGAAAACACACAAACAAAGGTGATTTAATCTTAATACCTTTGACACTGAGTTGGGCTGAGCAAAAGTCTTTCCCAGCTTCATTACTAGCTTGGCAAGAATATTGACCAGAGTCTCCTTTACCCACTCTGAGCACTCGAAGGTGAGCTGTGTTGCCTACAAATGTAATATTGAAGTTTCCTCCAGTTCGAATCTCCCGACCATCCTTGGACCAGGTTATGTGTATTGGCTGGGCACCCGTTACATGACATTCAAAGTCAGCACTTTCTCCAAAAGGCACATCAATAGATTCTGGTTTGGTGTCAAAGACAGGTGCTTGCTTGGGTTCTAGAAGCACAAGAAAACCATGTAATACACCTCACAAAAAAGTTAATCCAGCACACATATACTATTGCATGCATGAATTGAGAGAGATCAGCCTGTGATCCAGGCAAAAATTTTGTAAGCCAACACACCTGCCACTGTGAGCCTAGCACTTGAGGTGGCAGTGCCCACAGAATTGGTGGCAGTGCAGGAGTACTGCCCAGTATGACTCATCTCGGTTCGCATCAGTTGCAGCACTGCAACGTTATCTACAAAAGATGTGTGCACATTGTGGTCATCGCTTAGTGGCACCCCATCTTTGTACCAAGTCACAGTAATGGGCTCTGAGCCATTGAGCCGACACATAAATTTAAGGGGTAAGCCAGCAGGGTGCTCGATGTCCTTTAGCTTTCTTGCAAAGGAAGGTGGTCGTTTGCGCTCTGGAAGAAAGCAAGTAAAGGATAAATACTCACCAGTAAGAAATTTTTTTATAGTTTTGTGAGAGAAAAAGAATTTTATCAAGCTAATATAAAATCATCACCTTGAACTGTTAAGAGAGCCTTTGTAGATGCAGTTCCTACACTGTTTTCTGCCTTGCAGATATATTCTCCAGTGTCGTTGCTAACCACTTTGTTGAAAATAAGTGTAGCAACGTTGTCTTTAAAGAACATTTTGTACTCAGGAGTAGACCTGAGTTTTGTGTCACCTTTGTACCAAGACACAGTAATTTCTGGTGTTCCAGCAACGCAACACTGCAATGTTGTATAATCCCCAACTGACACCTCAAGAGGTTCGAAGCATGTAACAAAATAGGGAGGTTCTAAAAAAGAGAAGCAATTAGATATGGTCATTGTAGTGTCAGGTTTTGGAAAGCATACACCTGAAAAAAAGGCAAGAAAAAGAAGCAAAGGGAGCACACACCTAGGGTAGAGACTACAGCTTCACAAACATCTCTTCCTGCCTCATTTTCAACATGGCAAGTGTATTCTCCTGAATCTTCTTTGGTGCTGTCAAGTATTTCCAGGATGCAGGATTTCTCTGTGGTGGTGATGCTACACTTCTGAGATTGTGTGATGGTGTGGCCATTCTTCTTCCATGTCACAGAGATGGGCAGGCTGCCTGTGTAAGTGCCCTCCAGGATGATGGGCTTGCCAGGTTCCACATACTGATCACTCAGTTTCTTCACAAAGACAGCTGGCTCTAATGAAAGGTAAGAAGTCACAAATGTTGAATACAACATGCCAAATAGAGAGAAGGAAACAATATTTTGAGGTAAATAGAGAGATCTATCTTTACAAACCTTTTACTGTAAGGTGTGTTGTACAATTTGCCCTGCCAGCATCATTAGTCACTAGACAAGTATACTCTCCACTTTGGGGAGGAGTTACATCAAATAACTCAAGCTCCACAATGGACTCCTCCAAGTAGATATTGCATTTGTCCCCTGGCACAAGCTCATTGGCCCCTCTAAACCAGTTGACCTTAAAAGGAGGAGTTCCTCTGACAACACATGTGAAAGTGATGCTTGTGCCTGGCAATACATCCAGAGGCTCTGGTGTCCTCTCAAAAGAAGGTGGCTCTAAACACACAAGAGAAAAAGAGAGATAAGACAGGTTGCTGCAGCATAACTCTGGCATTTCAACACACTATTGAAGACAAAGAGCAAAATCTTTATTTTTCAGTCAATAATTTTCCCCAAGAATATTTACGAGACTGCAGGCAATTTCAAGAGAGAAAGAGAAAAGAAGAGAGCTTCCTGACCATCATATACTGACCTTGTACGGTCAACACAGCACTGCATTCATCTGAACCAGCTACATTGGTAGCTTTGCAGGTGTAAGTTCCAGTATCTGAGTTGCTCAGTGAATTAACTTCTAAAATACATAGGTTATCTGAAAAGGAGATTTGATGTTTTTCTCCACTGACTAACTTAAGTCCATTTTGGAACCAGGCAACAGAAATAGGAGGTGAACCTGACACTTTACATTCCAGCAGTGCTGACGAACCCAGAACACAAGGGGTGTCCTTTAGTTTTCTTGTAAAAGAAGGAGGAATGATTCGATCTGCATAAGAACACATAATAAATCCAAGGTTAGAGAGAAAATGAGGAAAGGAATGGAAGAAAGGACAGAAAACATGACCAAACAAAAGCTTTTGTAGAAGATAGAGGACAAGATAGCCAACCAACCTAAAACATCAACCGATGCTGTGCAACTGCTTTTCCCCACGTCGTTTTGCACTGCAAAAGTGTACAGTCCACCATCTTCCTTTTCTGCATCCATAATTTTAAGTGTAGATACATTATTGAGGAAAGTAATTTTGTATTTTTGGCTGCTGATCAGCTCTTTGCCATCCTTGAACCACCCAGTGGAAAGCTGTGGTGTGCCTGCCACTTTGCACTCCAAAGTACAAGCATCTCCTACAGTAACTCTCATTGGCTCTGCTTTCTCTACAATGACTGCAGGCTCTGGAAGGAGAGACGGGTAATGTATATGGTGAAAACAGGATTTGATTAGTACTAGCTGTAAGCATTATAGCACGATAAGATGGAGTTTACACATTTGATACTAAGGAAATTTCAGTTTGTTAGAGTGTGGAATTTTTTCAGCTGTTTTTATCATCCTTTCTTCCACCCCAAACTGGAAATTTCAGATGCTTTAAAATACAAAATACAAATATTTTAGTCTCCTAAGAGAAAAATGCAACTGCCTGTCCCTCTCCAAGCAGGCATGAGCAGTTCCTTTTACCTCTATCTCTGAACAACTGGAAATACAGAACCTGACTGCTGCTTATTGGGGAGAGAATGATTCTCTGTTTTGATTGTTTTGAACTCAGGGGCATAAGCAGAGTATACAGCTGACACTAAATACCCAAGTTTCTAACTTTAAAAAAAAAAAACTTTCATGAATTTGTGCTTTTTACCAACCTAGAATAGTTAAGGTAGCCATACACTCGCGACTTCCAGCATCATTTCTGATCTGACAGGTGTATTTTCCAGCATTGCTTGTCTCCGTGTGCACAAACTGTAAAGTTGCAATATTTTCCATAAATGTGATCTTCGTGTTTTCACTTTCTCTAATAATTTCCTCTTTGTCTTTAAGCCACTGCACAGAAATTGGCTGGGAGCCCTCCACTCTTGCTTGTAACTCTACTGGTTCACCAACCACAACAGTCACGCTGTTTATTTTTGTCAAGAATTTTGGTGGTTCTAAAGAAGAAATATGCAGTTACAGTAAATACTCACAGTGTTTACTTAAAGAAGAGCAATGCAGCACCCTTGGGAACACTGCAAGAAGGCACGTGTACCAGTACTTTACCTTTCAGCTTCACAGGGCAAAAGCAAGTGTCACTTCCTACATCGTTCTGTGCTTTGCACTGATATTCACCAACATCTGCAGCTTCAACGTTAAGAATGCGAACGCTTGTCTGGTAGTTTTTGGCTGTAACCTTGTACTTCTTACTACTGCGGATTTGTCTCCTATCTTTGAACCAGGCAACGTCAAATGGAGGTGTTCCTGAAATCTCACATTCCAGGCTAACCTCAGATCCTTTGACAATGTCTACTGGCGAGGGCTTCCTGCTAAAGACAGGAGGTTCTAACAAGGGAAGAGAGGAACATTTTTAGAAAGGACTCTAGAGCTATTTGGCCAACAAACAGTTTACTGATACCAGCTTCTAAACAGTGAGACTGTTGAGAATATCTTCAGAATGGGCAAGGGCTTCCCTCATTTTCTGGGCACATTAGGAAATTACCTTGCCCACAGGTGAGCATTCAGAGCCCTTTATACCTCTGCATGAAAGGTAAACAGAAGGGTGACCCTTGGCAGAGAGGGTACAGGTCTCATTTAGCTGGTAGTAATCTCCCATACACTATGTAAAACTGACACTAGTCAGTTTATGTCTGATCTTTTTCTTCATATTTCAGCTCCTTTATATAGCATTCCCCACTATGATCTGTCTTGGATATTTAAAAATATAGAACTGGGGAACAACTAGCTCAGAACTCTTCTGCATTAAGAACATCCTCCTTGTTCAGGCACTGGCAAAGAGGATGAGGGGCATCAAGAAACAAATATGACATGAAGAAAAGAGCAGTCTTGAAATAAGAAATTAAACTCATGTTCCTGTGGATTTCCAAGGGGCATGACCACCAGGGGAAAAATAGGATGCAGTTAGAGAACAAGAGAACAGCTAACCTTTCACTGTGACTTTGGTGCTACAGCTGGCCTTGCCAGCAGGGTTGTGAGCTTCACAGATGTAGTCACCGCTCTCATCAGTACTGAGATGATTCATTTCAAGCACGGCCACAGAGTCAATGAAAGACATCCGGAATTTTTCACTGGCAACAATTTCATGGTCATTTCTGAACCACACTACTTTCATCTCTGGAGATCCACTTACTTTGCACTCAAGCCGGGCTGAGTCACCCTGCTTGACTACTTTTGTCGCCTCTAGCTTCTTAGCAAACTTGGGTGGTTCTAAAAAAACCAAAAAAAGTGGGGTCAGGAAGGTCTGAATTAATACTGGAAAGAAAATATGGGGAAAAAGAGCCAAACAACTATGGGTTGCAAGCACAAGATAGGGAATTCACTTGGCAGTGTATCAAAGATCCCCAGGGTGGGTTTGGCAAAAAGGAAAGAGAAGAAAGAGACAAGAAGACTGCAACACATTAAGAAAGAGTGCACACCTGTTACCATCAATGTTGTAGTGCAAGAGTCACTGCCAACGTCATTTGAAACGTGGCAAGTGTAGTGCCCACTCCTAGAAGTATCCACTGAATAGAGGGTTAAAAACCCAGTTGAACCTTCAATCCCAATGAAACAAGTTGGACCAGATACAAGTTCTAAATCTTCTTTGAACCACTTTACTGTAAAGGGTGGTGTTCCTTTTAGTGTGGCCTTAAACTCCACTGTGGAATCTGGGATGGCTTGTTGGCTTTCAGGTTTTACTAAGAAGCTTGGTGGTTCTGGAGTTTTTAAGAAAAAGAAATATTCAGTTACATCAGAAATGTCTAAGAATGAAGAAAATTAGTGAGGCAAGCATGGAGACCAAGTTTTTAGTATTAATATTAAGATGTATAAGTCTGTTATGTTAGGACAAGATTTAAGGTATTTTTCCAGCATCTATCACAAATAAGACGTAATAAAAGAGTTTCAAACCTTTCACAGTCAGGACAGCACTGCAAGAATCGCTTCCAGCAACATTAGAGACACTGCACATGTAATTTGCACTGTCTGCCAGCTCTAGATTAGCAATCTCAAGTGACATAGTGTTCTCATGGCACAGACTTCTATATTTCGCGCTGTCAGTTATCTCTTTTCCATCCTTAAACCATTTTGCAATAATGGGAAGTGACCCAGAGACTTTGCACTCCATTTGGATAGAAGATCCCAGAATGGTATCCTTTTTTGTTAGCTTTTTGATAAATACAGGAGGAATTGATTGATCTGCCCAACACAAAAAATGGCAAAATACACTGGTTAATTTCTTGCTTATCTTTCACAGAAATTATTATTTTTTTCATTCCCTCGCTGGATTGGCAAATTTCCCATATGTCAATACAAACCTAGCACAGTTAGAACAGCTTCACAGGTGCTGCTTCCAAAGTCATTTTCAACCTTAAAACTGTATGTACCACTATCCTCTTTTGATACAGGTTCAATCCTGAAACTGGCCACATTGTTTTCAAAGGTCATTGTGTAGTATCTACTGGGCAGGAGCTGTTTGCCGTCTTTGTACCATCTTATTCGAAGCTCTGGTGTCCCAGCCACAGTACACTCCAAAGTCACGGGGTCTCTTTCAGTGACTTTAAGTGATTTAGCCTTTTCTATGATCCGTGCAGGCTCTGAGGTATAAAGAGTATAAAAACGACAGTTAGCTACGTAAATAGGGGACTAACTTTCAAATACTGGTCAAGGTCACACCTTGTACACACCTTGTACAAAAAGCAAAGCAAAACACTTCTCCAAGCCAGATTCATTCTTTGCCTGACAGGTGTATCTCCCTCTGTGGCTGAGGTCGACATTAGCAAGCTTCAGCGTGGCCACATTGTTCTCAAAGGTAATACTGTGGTGCTCATCGTCTTCTAGTATTTTCTCATCTTTTATCCATGACACAGATAAGGGTTGAGCACCTGCTACGATGCACTGAAAGAATGCATCACCTTTCAAAATGCTAGTGACGTTCTCCAGCTTCTTGACGAAGGATGGTGGTTCTGTTGTGTGAGTTTTGTTTGGAAGAGAAGTCATGGAAAGGGAAGAGGGGAAAGAGAGATCATAAAGTAATTCTAGTCACTACAGTTTGGCTAGGGGATAAAATGTTTGAGTTATGCTTCCTAGAGGACTGACCTTTCAAGCTGAGCCTTGTGCTGCAAGAACAGCTCCCACCTTCATTTGATATTATACACTGATATTCACCAACATCCGAGACATCACAGTTAGTCACATTAAGAGTAAATACTGATTCTTTGGTGGAAATGGCATATTTCTTGCTGCTGAACATCTCCTTATTGTTCTTCAGCCACTTGACCTCAAATGGAGGAGTACCAGTCACCTCACACTCTAGTGTGGCCTCTGAGCCCTTCACTACCTTGGTGGGACTCAACTCCCGAACAAAGGTTGGAGGCTCTATAAAGAAGAATGACAGTAACCTTTAGTAGATAGTAACCTTAAACAGTTATGAGGGGAGAAGAAGTATCTCCTACTTCCTCATCCCAGATATGTGACATAGATGACAAGATGTTCAAAACCAACCTTTTACTTTCAGCTCAATGCTGCAGCTCTCACTACCTGCATCATTGTGGGCTTCGCAGACATAAATCCCACTATCTGCCACTCTGGCTTGAGTGACTTTCAAAGTGGCTAATCCATCTATGAAGGAGATGCCGTACTTAGCCTGGTCAGTCACTTCATTCCCATCCAGGTACCATGCAATGTGGATCTCTGGTGTGCCTACTACCTGGCACTCAAAAGCGGTGGACTGTCCTTCACGCAAAGCTACTACAGAAGTTGGCATCTGAATAAATCTGGGGGGCTCTAGAAGATGGACAGAGAATTTGAGGCTTTTAATATTTAAGGTGGGAATAAAATATAGAATTTAAAGAAATAAAAAGGTTTCCTCCCCCTCCTACCAAAATTGCACAGAAAAACCAGAACCAAAAAAATGAGGAGATTGGGTTGCACACCTTTTACAAACAGAGTTGCTTTGCAAGTTGCAGTCCCCACATCATTGCTTATCTGACAAGTGTAGTTCCCAGAATCAGACGTTCTAGCTGAGAAAAGCTCCAGTACACTAGATGTGTCGTCCTTCCAGATAGATCGATTTGCTCCAGACAGGAGCTCTTGGCTGTCTTTGAACCACTTTATCTGCAGAGGAGTAGACCCTTTCACCAGTGCTTTAAACTGAACCCTAGCATTGGGCACAACCTCTTGAGACTGGGGTTTTTCCACAAAATATGGCGGTTCTATAACACGCAAAAAGGAAGAAAGGGGATTACTTTGAGGCAGGGAAATCCAAAATTATGAATGAGAGACCTAACACAAGACAAAGAAAGAACTCAAACCTTTGACTGTTAAGAACCCGCTGCATTGGTTTCTTCCTGCTTTATTTGTTGCTTCACAGGTGTAAGAGCCAGTGTCTGTGCCTTCCAGTTTATTTATTTCCAGAAATGCAGTATTATCATGGAAAGAATATTTGTGCTTTTCACTTGCTGTTATTTCTTGGCCATCCTTGTACCACTGGATACTTATAGGATGTGAACCAGACACTATGCACTCCAGGTGGACGAAAGACCCCTTAATGCTGTCCATTTTCTTGAGTTTTTTTGTGAATTTAGGTGGTATAATGAGATCTATCCAAGACAGAGTAAAAAGAAAAAGTATGAAATTCAACCTTGACTGTGGCAGATATCAGCTCAGGAGAAAAGATTTTGAATCTAAAAACAATGGTAAGAGAAAGCTCATACAAACCTAGGACGTTAATGCTGGCAGAACAGCTACTGCTCCCAACATCATTGTGAACCTCAAAAATGTATTCTCCACTATCCTTCTTTTCTGCATGAAGCACCTTTAGGACTGAGACAGTATCTGTAACACTGATCTTATATTTTGGGCCTAATGTCAGTTCCTTGCCATCTTTGAACCATTTGGCTGTAATAGGTTTTGTTCCCGAAAATTTACACTGCAAGGTTGCTGGATCTCCCTCGGTCACATCTATTGACACAGCCTTGTCCACAACTGTAGCAGGTTCTGTTGTAAACAAGGAGATAAAGTGTTAAGGGCATCTGTAAAAATCACAAGGGAACCATCTGAGATCACTGCAAGTCCTCAGGGTAAGACCAACCTTTGACTGTCAGCAGAGCAGAACACCTCTGAATTCCTGCCTCATTTTTAGCCTGACAGAAATACTTCCCATCATGTTTCAGCTCAATAGATCTCACCAGAAGAGTGGCAACATTGTTCACAAAGGTCATTTTGATATTGCTGTCTTCAATTACTTCATCATTGTCTTTCAACCAGGACACAGTGATGGGCAAGGAGCCTTTAACAGCAGCCTGAAACACAACTGTGCCCCCTCGAAGGGAACTAATGTTTTCTATCCTCTTCAAAAACTGTGGAGGCTCTGGCAGGAAAAAAGAGGCTATGTGAGTATGGGTTTGGTGCATAACTGTGGCATAGATACCACATTGGGTTAAAAGCATGCTAGTGGTGTTCTACACCTCGAACTAACCTTTCAGTGTGACCTCTGAACTGCAGAGGCAGCTTCCAACATCATTTGTTACTCTACACTGATACTCGCCAACATCAGAAGCATCAAACCTGAAAACGTGAAGACTAATCAAAGATTTTTCAATGCTTATTCTGTGCTTCTTACTGCTCCGCACGGGTTTATCATCTTTCACCCAAAACACTTCAAAGGGCGGCGTGCCAAGCACCTCACACTCCAAAACCACATCAGAATCCTTCAAAACTTCCAAGGATTGAAACTCCTTGCTAAAATAAGGTGACTCTACAGTGCAAAAAGAGAGTGCAATTGTATTAGTCATACTTCTGAAGCCTCTAACACTGTACTGAGTTTAAAGAGACAAACTATGGGGCTAGATGTCACACACACCTTTGACTGTAACAACACTACTGCAAATATCTTTTCCTGCATCATTTTTGGCCTCACAAATGTATTCTCCACTGTCTTCAGTATCAACTTCTGAAACACGGAGTATTGCCAAAGATTTTGCAAAAGACATCCTGTATTTTTCACTCTCTTTTAGCTCTCTATCATCCTTGAACCACGTGATTTTAATCTCAGGAGTACCAGTGACTTCACAGGTCAGCTCAACATATCCACCTTTCTTTACCAGATGGGTCGGCTCTAGCTTCTCCTTGAAGGCAGCAGGTTCTGTGGATTTAAGAAGAACGTTCAGGACAAAGAAGGCAGGAAAGAGTGCCACTGGATCAATCCAGCAGCTAGAGTTTTAAGAGAGTAAGAATGCAAACCTTTTACAAACAAGTTTGCAGTGCATGTTACTGAACCAGCTACATTGGAGACTTTGCAGGTATATTTTCCAGAGTCTGCTGGTTTGACTGCATAAAGCTCCAAGTAACTTGCTAATGCTTCTGTCATAATGTAGCAGGTTCCTCCTGTCACAAGCTCAGTATCACCTTTAAACCATTTCACTGTCAGTGGTGTTGTGCCTTTAAATGTGCCTTTGAAATGGACGGTTGATGCAGGCAGTACATCTTGAGACTCTGGTTCTACAGTGAAGCTGGGTGGCTCTAGATTGCATTGAAAGGAAAAAATTGTCAAGAGTAAGACACATGGCCTGCATTTTGGGAAAGAGAAGTATTATCACATGAAAAGCAAAATTCCAAGAAATGTGAAACAAATTGCCAAACCTTTTATAAACAAAGTACTACTGCTCTCTTTGCTACCAGCAGAGTTTGTGGCTCTGCAAATGTAGACCCCAGCATCACTTGCATCTAGGTGTTTGATTTCCAAAGATGCTGAGCCTTCTGCAAAATGTACTGTGTACTTGGCACTTGTAGTGATCTGAGTGTCCTGCTTGAACCAAGAGACGGTCATTGGAAGAGAACCTGAAATTTTGCAGTCTAGGCGGCATGAGGTATTAATGATGCTGTCAATATTCTTCAGTGGTTTAGTAAAGAAGGGAGGGAGAGTACGATCTGTTGAAAGTGAAAAAATTACAGAAACAAACACATGAGCAAAACAGGTATGGTCTTCTGCTTCTGGCTCTGGGTAGAGGGCAGAGCAACAGGGCTCTTTGGAAAGGGTCAGTACCAACCTAGCACAGTGAAGCTGGTAGTACAAGAGCTGATGCCCACATCATTGGATATCTCAAAGGTGTATTCACCACTGTCCTGCATTTCAGTGGCATAAAACTTGAGCTGGGCAATGTTATTTTTGAAGCTGATCCTGTATTTTTTGCTGGCAGGTAGTTGCCTTCCATCTTTGAACCATTTGGTTTTTAGCTCTGGAGTGCCCGTGACAGTGTACTCCAAAATAGCTGGTTCCCCTGCTGTAACCTGGATCACTTCAGCTTTTTCAATTATTTTGGCAGGTTCTACAACAGAATTAAGCAACTGGTGTTAATGACAACAGGAAATTGCTCTTTCTCTCAGGTGGGAGACTGTGGGGATTACAGCTGTTCTCCACTAACCTTTCACTGCTAGTTCACCAAAGCAGGACTGACTTCCTGCATCATTCTCAGCCACGCAGGTGTATTTGCCACCAGAGCTCAGCTGGACACCAGTAATCTGCAGCGTTGCTAGACCATGATCAAATGTCACTCTCACATTGTTATCATCTTTAATAACGTCTTTGCCCTTCATCCACATCACAGAAATAGGCTCTGACCCTTTCACCACAGCCTGTAACGTAATACTATCTCCAGCCAGAGCTGTCACATTTTCGATTTTCTTAACAAAAGACGGTGGTTCTAGTTCAAAGAAGAGAGAGAAGAAAAAATACTCATTTGCTACTACATTATCCCATGAAATCTGCTACTTCAAGACAGCTTTGTAAGACAGTATGTGCAATACATGTAGCAATTCAACAGAAGAGCAGACGAGTAGAAGAGCATCATTCTCCAGCTGGGAGTTAATGCACAGCCCTTAAAACTCAGCATCCTTCAAATTCACAGGTTTGATGCCAAATAAGAGTTAAGATACACAAAGATTTTAAGAGAAGAAGATACTCTCTCTCCCCACTCTCCCCAGCCACCCCCAAATCCAAAGAAAAGACATTTTAAGAAATAAGAGGTTTTTGTCAATCCCATCAGTAAGTGCAGTTTTCTCTCTCACACTGACCTTTCAAGATGTATGTGGCACTGCACATGCACTTCCCAACTTCATTAGCTATCACACACTCATATTGACCGACATCTGCACTATTAAATGCGGAAACCTCCAGAGAAATAACAGCTTTCTGAGAGGTCAGCCTGTATTTTTTACTACTGCGGATCTGTTTCTTGTCTTTGTACCAGCTAATCTCAAATGGTCCAGTGCCAGCAACCTCACACTGAAGAACGGTGTTTGTTCCCTTCACGACCTCTGCAGGTTCAAGTGTTCGGATGAAAGATGGAGGCTCTATAAAAGCAGCAAGAAAGAATTAGTCAACCATGACAAAAAAAAAAAGGAAGGGAAGGTTTTTCTCAAGAAGGTGACTGGCAGCAACAAGAAGGACAGACCTTTGACAACCACTTCAGTGGTGCAGCTGTCACTTCCAACCTCATTTACAACTTCACATGAGTAGGTCCCACTGTCATCAACTTTCATCTCCAAAATATCTAACACAGCCACAGAATTGACAAAAGACATCCTGTGTGTGTTGCTTTCATGGATTTCCTTATTGTTCTTGAACCAAGTAACCTGGATTTCAGGAGACCCTTTGATTTTGCATTGAAGGCGTGCAGAGTCACCTGGGGTCAGTAAATAAGATGGATCGACCTTCTTCACAAAGGACGGTGGTTCTAAAAAAGGGGAAAAGGGAAAAGAGAGGGAGAGATGGTAAAAAGGGGAAGGAAATAGAAAAGGAAAGGGTAAAGAAAGGGAAAAGGGAAAGGGAAAAAGGAAAGAAGGCTGAAATACAAGGCTTTGAAAGATTGGTTCCTTGAACAAGAACAAAATATGACTTCACAAGAGACTAGCATAATCTTCGCTGAACTGCAGCTCCTGTGGTTTTGCTTGCCCTCTTTGTTCATCTCTTCCCAGCATGCAGGAGCAATTCTTCGATTTCTCTGGCAAAAAAAATATTGAAGTAACACATGGTGCGCGGGAGGGCAGCAGGGGAAATGAGTTAGAGGGGAAGGGACAGTTAGCAGTTCTGAGAAGAATTTGGTGTAATTTCAGCCCAAAGAAGTCTTTTGCCTGAAAAAGAAGAAATGGGGAACGCAAGAAGAGGAAAGGTAAAGGTAGCATAGAATTATCTTACCTCTGACTGTGACGCTGGCAGAAGAGGAGCTGCTTCCTGCCTCATTTGAAGCAGTGCACACATAATGGCCTGAATCCTTGAGTTTAGCCAGAGGAATCTCAAGTGAGGCTATTTTGTCTTCAAAGTAAATCTTATAATCTTTGCCTGGAGGGATTTTGTTTCCATCCTTTGTCCACCCTACAGTTACTTTCCTGTCTTCATCTACCTGACATTCAAGACGTATTTTTTTATTAACTGCTGACTGCACTGACTGCAAAACTTTAATGAAGTGGGGCTTGTCTATAATGACCATTTCAGCCTGACAAATATCAGCCCCAAACTTGTTGGAAGCTTTGCATGTGTAAACCCCTCTGTCACTGGTGGTGAGAAGGGAAATTTCTAAAACATGTTTATTTTCCATTTTGGAGATTTTATGGTGGTCTGAAGGTGAAATGGTTGTGCCATCTTTCTGCCAGGTGACGTCGATGACTGGAGTGCCCGAAACAGTACACAGGAACTTGGCACTTTTGCCCACAAAAGTGGTGATAGATTCAGGTCTGGTAAGAAATGTTGGTGGAAACGCTTCTGCAAAACAAAGGGGTTCAATGTTATCCAGAGGTGAGGAACAGAGCCTATGCTCTTTCTCCACATTTGCCAGCGACAGAGAGTAAGAGAGGCCAGCTTGTCACCGGACACTCTTAAGTGAAAGAAATCAGCAGTGAAGGAGATAAGAGGTGTTAAAGATGATGAATTTGGCTTTTGGCTGGTACTTCTTCGGTCTATGTATTGCTCCAGAGCCTGAATTTTGAATCTCTGGAGCAATATATGAACTAAAGGAAAATAAACCAAAAGCCAGAACCTCCTCCCCCAAGACTGACACGTTTGTGTACCATTCTCTCAAGACGGGTCAGTTTGCACGCATTTCCCAGTTCATGCATCTTGTGTTAGTCTCTAGCAGCTAGCACTAGGCAAAGACCAAATGAAGACTCCTCCCACAAAGACAAAAATCAGAGTAAAAATATCATCATACACTAATGCCCAAAAGACAGTGGTTTGGTTTTTTGTTTTGTTTTGTTGTTGGGTTTTTTGTTTGTTTGTTTAAAGAAAAAAAATAAGAATTGTATAGCTCTCAATAGATAAAAAGTTTGCAAACTGAAACCCTTAAGACCCTCTTTTATTTGCTTAAGAAGATCTATTTGCCCAATCGCAGAGTTCCCCTTTGGCCACAGCACAAAGATGTTCAGGTATGCAGAGCTGCATAACCTGCGTCGCAAGTACAGCTGCAGGATAAACATAGGGTCCTAGGAAAATCACACAGTGACTACTACACTAAGAAATCAGATTTAAAAGTCTATTTCTTGTTGTCTGGAAGTTAAATAAACCTTTTTCAAGAATGTATTCACAAAGCAATCTTATTCTGTTGACAGTCTTGTTTCTCCTGCTCTCTTTTCCCTTTTTTCTTTCCTTCTGAAACTTTTCACACTGATTTCCCTTTTCTATGTACAGAAAGCACCGAAAAGCAGCATTCTCGAACATTATTCCTTCTCTGTGCATATGCCTGCCAACATTAGGTATGGATTATGTATTATAATGGCAATCAAGAACCCTACAAGTGTAAGTATCATGGCTAGGCTTCACGAACGAAGATTTGTGAAGGACTCTACCCACGCTTGCTACAAGCGCGCTGACGGCTAAAAAGGCCAATGCGAGATAGACACGTCCGGTTGCAACAAGTGTAAGTATAGCAGTGAAAGCATTGCAATACACCAAGACATTTTATGGAAAAGTAGTGCTTGAAAGCCTGTACTTACCAGTTACTGTTAAAACAGCTGTAGAGCTTACACTGCCATGCTGATTGGAAGCCTTACAGCTATATTCTCCACAGTCAACAACTTGAGGCCTTGGGATCTCCAGCGTGGAGAGGTAGTTGGAAGTGCGAATGGAGTATTTGTCCCCATCATATATCTCTCGTCCAGCTTTGTACCACTGGAACTTGACATTGGGAGCCATCTCTACCTCACAGGTAAACTTGGCCACATGATTTACAGCCACCTCCAGGGGTTCGAGCCTTCTCCTTAGGATAGGTGCAACTGAAATCAGAAGCAGAGAGTAACTCAAAATGCTGCCAGCTGACATTCTGAAAAATGACAGTGAAGTGACTGACTGAAAACAAAAAGAAAAAGGTGACATACTTGCAATTCACATAAAGGGACTGTAAAAAAAAAAAAATCTGTAAGAAATGAAAGCAGTACTAGGCTCAGTGGACAGACAGTCTTACGGTGCCTAATGACATCAGGAAACACTGTGGTGATACTGGAAAAACAAAGTGAAATAGCAATGCACAACAGAAATGGGACATATAGTACACTATCCTGGATTTGTGAGAAATAATGGTGTGAATAAGAAATTGTGGTGAATCTGTGCAATGACTTTAAGGAGTGAGAGAGGGTGCAGTAGTGGAAAAAATGGGACGAGTAGGTCCACTTCCCAGGTAACAATGGGAGAAGTGGTTGAGATTGAGATATAGCTTTGTCCTGACCATGCTAGTGCAATGAAGCAACAAAGTTCCTGACCAAAGACTGGGGTAATGGAAGTGAGAGGCTTCGTAATGTGGTAAAAGGAGGCCATCAATCCAGAGAGAAGGGGACCCTCTGATTAGTGGCACGATGATATTAATATTATATCTGTATCCAAAGTACAGACACATAGTAGGGCAGTGTATTAAAAAGGCAGAATTTTATCCCCATAATCCAACCTCTTTTAACAACTGTGAGTTTTGCTGCTGTTGCTCTTTTTCCACCTTGATTCAGCGCCTCACAGGTGTACTCTCCTTGGTGAATCTCCCCGCACACCTTGTTTATTACTAGTGTGTACGTGTCCTGATCTTGCAAACACTTGAATTTGTTGCCTGAAGATACCAGGTTACCCTCAAAGTACCAGTTCACCTCACTGACATTTGTTATGACAGATACCAGCCTGACACTCTCCTCTTCCTCCACAACAGTGTCAACCAGTTTGCTGTGTATGATGGGACAACTCTCTTTGCCCAGCTCAGCCTGTAACTTCCCAGCTCTAGTTTCCAGCCCCTCTCTGCCCTCTTCCTCATCTATTTCTTCCCTTTTCTCTTTCCTTTTCAATATTTCTGTGGGTGTCTGAGTGGAAAGACTTGCACAGGCTACATCAGCAGTGGCTACGGCCACACCCACATCCTTGATTTGACCGCGCCCAGTCACAGTGTTGATTACTTGTGCAGGCAAAGGTTGTTCCAATGGTATTTCTGCCTCCATAGTCCTCTCAGCCTGCTGGGGTTCCAGCTCAGAGGTTTCATCACAGGATTTTCCTGTGAGAAGTGGATTGGGATAGAATGGAATTTTTTCATCTGTCAAGAGATGTTTATCTTCATAAAGAGAATAAAAAGCTTCCTTCAAAACTGTTTTCTGGTCAGCTGTCTGAATGCTGACTTCTCCAAAGGAGACTGGGATTTCTATGGGACTGCATTCTCCTGTGGTCACAACATAGGTGCACAAGGTATGTTTATTCTCCTTGGTGATGTTAATTGTCTGTAGTTCAACATTTTCTTTATCAGCCAACCATTCTGAAAACAAGAGGTTTTTCTCACTTACCACTGTAGCTTTCAGTGCATTTTTAATTGGAGACTTTATGTCTAAGCGGCAGCTCTTGGGAACAAGAGCAGTGAGCTGACTCTCTTTGTTGAGGACTTTGCTGGGCTGGAGCTGGTCAGAGTGCATTTTTTCATGGGGTTGTCCCTCTGCTGTTTTCCACTGCTTAGGTGGGCTGGAAAGATCAACGTCTGTCTCCTCCAGGGACTGGTTTTCTTCAAGCAGCAAGGGAAATATCACAGCCTGTCCTTCATGTATTCTTGCAGCACAATCTTCCTCTACTGTTTCCAGGGAAGAAATGTTCTCCAGAGGGACAGCTTGGCCCCCAGTAAAGGCCAATTCACAGGGAAATCTGGGTTCAGCCTTCAGCTCACCTTGTATTTCATGAAAGCCTTCAAGGCCCTGGATTTGGTTACCCTCTATGGCACAGCTCTCAGTGATACTTGACGCCTGTAGAAGGACTTGGGAAACCTCTGTCTTCAGAGCAGCCACTTGCTCTGCTGCCTTGGGGATGACTTTCTCTTTGATCAAGGGTACGTGTACACCTACAGTCCCAAGGCAGCCTGGCAGTTGTGTCTCCATTGCTGCTGCAGGCACCACTCCCTGTGGGCCACCAGGGAGGATTTGCAGTGCTTCTGCCGGATGCCCACCGCTCTCTTGTGTTATGGCCGCTTGGGTGAGCATCTCTTCAACACTCTGCACAGCCAGACAGGTCGGTGGTAGGCCAGGCAAGATGTCTTCCCTGGGCAACACGTGCACTGCTTGGCTCATCTGGAGCTGAAGGAGGGCCAGAGGCTCCCTCATGGCCTGAAGACTGAGTGCTCCTTCCACAGCAGGAAGCTCACCAGCCTCCTCATAGAAGGTGGGGCTTTGATCCTCTGCCACTGCAGAATGCAGCAAGGCCGGGCTCTGCCTGCACACAGCACTCTCCTTGGGCAGCACAAGGAGCTCAGCAGAGCACGTGGCCTCACCCAGAGCACTCACCGCCCTGCACGTGTAGAGCCCAGTGTCCTCCTCCATACAGTTCCACACTGTCAGGGAGCCTGAACCGTCAGGGTGGTGAGCAATGGAACGGCATGCATCAGAGAAGACCTGCTCGCTCCCCTTGAACCACAGCACATCGGGGCATGGCTTCCCTGCCACTGTGTATTCAAAGGCTGCAGTGGAGCCTGGGGCACACCGCACGCTGTCGGGCTCCTTGGCAAAGCAAGGGAATCCTGGTATCTGCTGCCGCACATGGAGGTGGGTGCTGCATGTGGTCTCACCGTGTGCATTGCTAGCCACGCGTGTGTACTCACCCTCGTCCTGCACACCCGCATATGGGAGGATGAGGCTGTGGTCATTGCCAGCAAACACTAACTTACAGTCCATGGATGAGGTTAGCTTCGCACTGTTGAAAAACCACTCAATTTTGGGTTTGGGGCTGCCAGTAACAGTAACAGAGAGCCTAGCTACATCTCCCTCCCACACTTCAACATTTGAGACCTGTTTGAGGAAAACAGGGGCTTTCCCCTCCTCCTCCATTTTCATCTTTTCTTTGCTGACATAAACTGGTTTTCCAGGCTCAAATTCAAGTGTTTTTTCTCTATCAGGAAACTGAAGGCCGCTGCTGTAGCCTTCATTTCTTCCTCAGAAGAGGCAATAAGAGACCTAGCGATGTCTGTATGGAAAAAAATTGTTCAGTTTTACTAGAATATTTATGAGAACACTCATAGATAGCAATAAACAGTGTTAGGGAAGCTATTTTTTTATAGCCGGAGGCTTTCCCTGTACTGTACAACAGCTAGCAATGAACATGAGGTCCCCTTCCTGTCAAATACACACCTGCCAAAACCAGCAAAACATGCTGTGCTGTCAGGTTACTTAGGAATTTCCTATCTGGATCAGCATGGGTGTCTCTTTAAAACTGACATCACAGTATGGGTTAGGCATACCCCCCCCCAGGGTGCACCGTGCAAGTAACAATCAAGCAACATTGATGCATCTCACAGGTATCATTAAAGTGGTATGTGTCATACGTATTTGTATGTACATCTATACAAATAAGTAGAGCAGAACAGTGCTAAGACCTGGATTTAATTCAAAACACCAAGAAAAAAGCAGAATGCCAGAATAAGAATTGAAAAAAATCCCCCAAACAAAAAAACAGCTAACAATCCTACAACCTTTTCAGCACACTGACTTTCATTCTGGTGCATAGTCCATCTTTTTAAACTCTATCTTTTGTCTAATACACCAAGAGATTACCTCTCCCTTAGCAGCTTTGTCTTGGTTTTGTCATTAGACCCTTAAGTTTACAGCACCATTATTACAAAAATCACAAGTCTGCACCCTTGATTTAATGTAATTGATTTAAATCTCTACTTTTGAACTCTTCCCAGTCACAACGTGGCACACTAAAACTACCACAATAACAGAGAAAAAGAGGACAGAGCACTTTAAAATTTTTCTTGCCCTTTTGAAGTTATACATATATATGTTTGGACCACTCTAGTTCTAATGATGGTTTAAAAGAGAGAGGAAGTTGAGGTGAAGAACATGCCATTCTCTGCAGATGCTTGACAATAGAAACATCAGTGAAATCTGAGACTTCCAGGAGAGGTACTATCAATCCCTGAAAAGCATGATGCAAAGAAAATCTTTGGAAATCAAATACTGTTTTCCTTACTGAGTCAAGTTTGCTCATTTAAGGTCCACAGTATTCAACATGGAAAGATATGAGAATTTCAAAAAGGAATAAAAGTGTGAGTAGATAAATGTCTCTAGGCACTCTAATAGGGAACATCGATAAGCTTCTCAATTAGAGTACGTTAAATTTAAAAACTTATTGAGACAGTAATTTTTGCTGCATTCCAGCAAAAAGGAACACACTATGTCACACCCAATTCTTTTTCATTAGTTTAAAACTTACTATTTTTGCCACAAATGCCAGAATATACATGACAAAGCACAGAGCATAAAATGATTAACTGCAGAGAAGAGATGCTTAGGTAAAAAATAAAAGATTATATCAGTCCTTCAGTATTACTTACCAACCTTGCTAATAAATTGTGCAATTGAATTTGAAAATTGGTAGCAGAATTTGGCCCAATAAGTAAAATATAAAAATATGGAATATAAATTTCAGAATGAAACCCATGCTAATACACGATAATGCTTTATAATGGGAGTGTGGAAAAAATTAATGCATTTTTGTGTGTTCCTGCATATTTATGACACAAAAACTATATAGATTCTTTTTTGTATTTTAGATATGTCTGTGAAATGAATAAAGCACAAAAAGTGATGGACTTAAATCATTTACATATTTATTTCACAAATTAACCATACATGTTAACAATCAATACACAGTGATGACAGACATAATTCATCCATTTTTTTAAATACTTGTTTTGTAGAAATGAAGACAACATTAAACCTGAAAATGGTGTCTGAAAATTTTGACTCCTATGAAAGCACAAAATTTTGAAGGGAGATAGTCAAGATATACCAGTTGCGCCAGAGTAAGTTCATTCCAACCAGGGATTACTCCACATTTAATATTTGTAGCTTAGGTGAGACTTTGTCTCTCCATAAACACATGATCATGCCCCTGGCTAATGTATGAAACTTTAATCAAGACTTTTAAACTTACATAAGCCACAAACACCACTACACAGGTACAGATAAAAATGCTTGGCCGTATATTTCAGATGTGAACATGAACTTGGACCTGTTTGGCTTATGGCTTCAGAATCAAGTTACAGGCCTGTTTCTGCTAAAAATCTTTAGATTTACATGCAAAATAAACATATCACAATTGCATAGGGTCTAATCCAAGGGCTTCTGACCTCTTTGGCTTTGGGCCTAAAAGACCCCTCATGTCACAGCTGACATAGGACATCAGACAATTCTTGCCAACCTCCCTAAGGACCTCTGCTGTCTAATGAATCAGACAGTGCTACACATCTACACAAGGAATGGATTAAGGACGTGTCATGGAGTAATTCTTTCCCAGCACAACATTGGGTCAGACACTCATGTTTCTCTTTCCTACCACCATTACCTATGACAAATCACAATTATCTCTGCCTTTTAACATCTTATGTATGTTAAATTATATATTCGATTTATATCAGGCAACACAATTGGCACATAGAAAATCTTTTGATCAAAATATACTATCCTCGGTGAGCGATAGGATAGTCTTAAGATTATCATTTTTTGAGGCATGCTGTCCTCAGAGTGAGGACACATCAAACTCAGAAATAAGAAATTATAGGAACATAACTGAACATACAGTAGGAATAGTTCTTTTATGCTTAAAATCACCATGGTACTTAAAGCTGTTTGCAAGGTAACTGACTGTAAATGACTGGAAGAACCTCATTAACAGGTAAAAAAGTAAAAGTAATTTTTGTTAAGGGTTCTTGAACTCAAGGTCTTACCTTGACTTATAGATTACTGGAAAGCTGTTACGAGTTACATGCATTAGAAAGCTATTTAACTTCTGATAAACATTAATTAATAACTTTCATACTTTTAACAGATTTTCTCAATTTATCATAGTTTATGTAAGAGAGATTTAGTTCTGATTACCTTAGCTACTGCTGACTCCTCCTCCTCCTCCTAAATATTAGCATTACTTTAAATACAAAAATATATATTCACATTGAGAACATTAATGTAAAAATCTCTTCTGGTGAGAAAATGCCACAAATAACAATTGAATGTATTCCATTTATTTCATCTTGACACATAGCACACTTAATTGTTATTAACCAAAAAAAGAAAAGAAATATGTAAAGATATAGTTCTAATGTGAAAAAAGAATACTGCGTAAAAATATCTTACTTTTTTACTACTATATTTTTTACGAATGACACTGGAATACAGGGACAACCAAAATCATTTTAATGATTTTACAATAATATCACTGATTTATTACTATTTTCCCTTTCCTCTCCCTTTAACTTCTAAAGACACAGTACAAAATATGTTTTCATGTTTATTACTTGGTAATAGAGAAAAAAATCCTGTCCAGTCTCTACAAATGCAAAACTTTCATTTTTCTTCCCATTGTGCTGCTTTTCTCTGCAACAGCATAATTCCATTGACTTAAAAAAGGCATTTAAACTCATGAGTGGGTAGAATGAGGCTCATGGATGTAAGAATTTTGCAGTGATAGAAACTGTAAACACAGGATTTGAATCAGTGAAACTCACATGTTCTGACACAACATTGTGAGAAGGGGAAATACCAATTTAAGGAGTTCTTTAACAGAACTATACCCAAACGAAACAGCAAGCATAAGTTAGTATTCTATACCTCTAGGTTACAAGAAGAAGTGGTGTCTACATTTTCAGGTGATTTCTAGCCTACATAAAACAAGAGTGATTGCACTGTTACACATACACAGGTATATGTACATTATACAAAAAAATTAGTCCTGCATACATGAGTGTCAATTAAAATATCTTTACAAGAATGAGTAAGGAACTTAGAAGAAGCCTTAAATATACCTCGATGCAGAAAATGTGCACAAAATTTATGCACGCATTAAGTCTCACTTAAATTGCCCAAAGAAGAAAAGTTTAAGTGAGACAGAAATATGCCCACAGAGTGGTTTTCATCCCTAAAGAGATGAAAAACAATGCCCCTAAAGATGAGTGCTGCATTTTACCTGCAGCGAACAACATTATAAGAACATTTAGTATTTCAAAAGAGACTTTGAAATAAATTATGGAAATTTAGTATAATGTTAACACAGCACAAGTCTCAGCAGTTCCTGCCCTGTTAGTAGCTACACATTTGTACTGCCCACTGTCACTTTGCACCAGGTTTTCAATGGTAAGGCTAAGAGAGCCATCCTGCTCTTCTTGCAAACAGAACCTATCCCCTTCCAACAACACCCCATCCTTGTACCAGCAGATGCTTGGGTGGGGGGAACCAGTCACGAGACACTGGAAGTATACTGAAGCACCCACAAATGTACTGTAGTCAGAAATGAGCCTAACAAATCTGGGAGGAGCTTCTGTGACCTGGAATTCAAAGCTGCAGCTCTCTGAGTCCTCTGCCCTAAACTCAACCCATTCCTCTTGGGATGGCTCTGCAAAAACATCAAAACTAATGTTAACACACTTCTCCCCTTCCACTTCCTGCTCTTGCTGAGTCACTGCAAGCAGTTGGATTGCTTTTTCTGAGTCATCTCTGTGCGGCTGAAACTCAAACTCCAGCTCTATTTCTGACTGGTCACCTGGGCTCACAGTCTTACTCAAAAGCAAGTCACACTTCTGGGGCCTGTGTGGTTCACAGCCCATGACTGTCTCAGTGCTTGCCTTACCGTTTGCTTCCTGCTGAGCCATGACCACAAGGGAGCCTTTACATGTTGCTTCTCCCAGCCTATTCATTGCCTTACAGTGATACCAGCCACTATCAGAAGGACCTACAGTTTGGACCTTCAGACTGTGAAGTCCCTCCTTCTGACTCACAACATACTTCCCTGTGCCAGGCATCACACAGGTGTCACCTCTGAACCACTGAACTACTGGGACAGGAGTACCTGTTACCACACACTCAAACACTGCCTCCAAGCCTTCTGTCACCTTGATATCTGCAATAGGCACGGCAAAGCATGGAGGCATTTCAGTTACTTGGAAATCAATTTTTACATCCTCATTCTCCACTGCAGCCAAGCCTGCAGCTTGTTCTAACAAGGCAAGTGGAAGGACATCCAAAGAAACTATCATGCTCTTCTTATCTGGGCTAAACTCAGGACTGGTTATGATTTTGACCTGCTTCTCAAACTCCTTCACTTCGTTTTCATCGAGCTCCACTTCCAGGAGGATTTCCTGTGGTGAAGGTGACCTTGAAGATGTGTTTTGGTCCAGGTCAAAGTGTATAACATGCTGGTGGGTAATAGGGGGTGGCAGTGCTAGTGACCGCCCATATTCAGGCAAAACTTCCACCTGTGCAATACTTTTAGCTTCCCCAACAATGTTCACTACATGGCACAGATACTGTCCTCCATCGGCTTTCTGGATATTAGTGATCTCCAGAACATGTTTGTCCCCATCCTTCTCTATTCGTACTCTCTCATCCAGCTCCAACAGAGACTTATTATGATACCACTTCACCTCTGGCTTGGGCACACCTACCACCTCAGCTACAAACCTCAGTGTGCTGCCCTCACACAATCTCCTCCTGCTCAATGCCTTGAGGAACGCAGGTGGCATTTCCATGCCTGATGGCTCCAGGGACTCACGGGGGGTCCTAAAGATGTCAGCCTGGGGCTGCTCTGGAGGCTGATGCCTGCTCTCACAGAAGGGGATTGTGGTCAGGGCATCCATATACTCCCCAGTGGGTGTCCGATAGCGCTCTGGTGGTGTGCTGTCCCCTGATGGAGAGTAGGGTCCCTCAAAGGGTGTGAAATAGCGCTCTGAGGGTGTGTTGCATTTTGAACCCTTGGAGGGTGTAGAGTAGCGCTCAGGGGGCGTGCTGTACCCTGAGCCTTCAGATGGTGTGGAATAGCGCTCTGAGGGTGTGTTGCATTTTGAACCCTTGGATGGTGTGGAGTAGCGCTCAGGGGGTGTGCTGTACTCTGAGCCTTCAGATGGTGTGGAGTAGCGCTCAGGGGGTGTGCTGTACCCTGAGCCTTCAGATGGTGTGGAGTAGCGCTCAGGGGGTGTGCTGTACCCTGAGCCTTCAGATGGTGTGGAGTAGCGCTCGGGTGTGCTGAGTGGGGTGTGGTAGGATGCTGAAGAAGCAGTTTCAAAGATTTCAACTGAGGAGGGAGGTGTGTAAAAGCGATCTGAATCAGGTGACTCCTCTCTGCTCCCACTCTCCAGCTCTATAGACATTTCTGACTCAGGAGAGAAGGGCCGGAAAAGTTCCTGATGGTTGTTGTAATAATCATAAACCATGCTGAAGGTAACCTCCTCCACTTCCAGTGAAGTGATAGTTTCTTGCTGCTTCTTCTGAACTGTTCCTTTGAGATCTGGAGTTTCATGTATCCCAGTGGATCTTAAATAATTGGCCAGGGACAAATCAGGCTCCGGCTTTGACACCTGAATAGCACCGGACTCTGGACCTGCAGAAGTATCCTCCCACAGTCCTTCTTCGTCTAGGCTATTCTCAGAGGCTTCCTCAGTGGCAGTCCTGTTCTTGTCCCAAGAGTCCTTCCTTTGCTCCTTCTGTGCCACAGGGTCATCCATTACTAAACCAAGTATGAGTTGCCCAAAAGAGAAGTCCTTGGTTGTGTTTGATTCCTGTTGTGTGTCCCTGAGCATCTCCTCAGAGGAATCTGTGCTTTCTATCTCACAGGTGAAGCTGCTCATTCCTGTCTCAAAGACCTTATCTATCCTGGAACCACTGTCTTCCTCAGCCTGATGCCCAGCCTGGGGTTTCTTTTCATGTGCAGCTTTTTTCAAGTCCATGATGAAGCTATCACTCTGGGAGTCTGTGGGCTCCATCCGTTCCCCACTCTCCCACACATGTGTTTCCTGAACTTCTCTTTGGAAATCTGATGTGGACTCCACCAGAAATTCATGAATGTGTTCCTCAAGTGAGTCCTCCCCACAGACACTCACCTCAGACTCATGAATTTCTTCGGCAGGAGGTCCCTCTTCAGCAGATATCATGACATTGCCAAGGTCCCCATTAGGAATTTGCAAATCAGCCCTAATGGTTTCTCTTTGCTGTGCCTCTTCCTGGGCATTCACCTCCTCCTGCTGCATCCTGTAGCTCTGATGAAGTTCCTCACTCAGAGGCATCTCTTTCACAAGCGCAGCATGTTGGTGCATAGAGGAGATCGGCCCAGTTGCTTTTTCATCCGTGCTCTCCACAGCTGTGGGGGTTTGTGCCTGTTCTGTGTGCATCATCTCTGCAGCTAGGAAAGGCTCCACAAGCTTCTTCAGATCAAATATGATGTCAGTCTTATCAGTCTCAGGTGGCAGCAGCTGCTCTCTGAAATGCACTTCTTCCAGGTGAACCTCAGCTTCCTCAATAAAAACCTGACCTGAGTTTTCTATGCCAGGAGGAGTGAGGATTAGATCCAAAGAAGAGCTGCCTGCATCAGACTCCATTCCTTGCAACTTTTGATCATCATTGTGCATTTTCCAGTGCGTGGCATCACCATCATCAATCATTTCTTCTTTACAAAGATGATCATCACTTTCAATGTCCTGTTCAGTATCAACTGATCTCTCTTGCTCCTTGTGCTGTTCCTTCTGCTGCTCTTCTGTACAGGAGTCATAAAAGCCAAACAGCTCCTTTGTGGGTGCACTTGCAATGTGGTCCTGCAGTTGGGGCACACTTGGCGTTTCTGCAAGAGGCACATCAGGAGTCATTGCCTCCCAGGAAGGTGCATCACTCTCCTCCATGCAAACATCACTTCCCTCTTGTACCACAGGTGATATAGGAATGAAAAATTGTGAATCCTCGCACTCCCTTGCCAGAGCAGACTGCTCAGGGGCATGTGTTTTCCCTTGCACTTCCACAAGTGGTGAATCCTTACACTCCCCTGCCAGAGCAGACTGCTCAGAGACACGTGTTTGCCTTTGCACTTCCACAAATGGTGACTTCAAGATGTCCCAGGACAGAGTATCTGTATGTGGTAGCACCTCGCCTCCTTCAGGCTCCAGCTCTTCTGAAAAGCGACATGAGTCCTTGGCCACCAGTTCCTGCCCTTCTCTGGATATGGTAGGGTGCAGTTCAGTGGTAACAGTTCCAAAGCTGTGTTCCTCAGAGACGGCTTTACCCTTGTGCTGCCTCACCTCAGAAATACCATCTGTATTCCTCACACTTTCTTCTGTACAACCCATTTCTTGCTTTGCATAAATTTCTGTAACATCCAGCACCATTGTTTCCTCCATCTCACTTTCCCTGAAGTGAGGAGTTTTCTCACATGTTTCCAACTGCTCACCAGGAGATGGAGACAGCCTCAGGGACCAGGGTGGGTGGGCTTCCTGCTCCTTAGGGCATACTATCTGTTCCTCTTCATCCTTCCCAAGTATGCTGACGCCTTGGGGGTGCAAAACATGGTCCACAGCAGGCTGTTCCTTGGTGCCTTCATCTTTGCTAAACAACTGGGGTGCATTGGGCTGGACTGTCAGCTCAGAGGCACTCTGTGCTGTTCCAGCCACGTTTGTGGCCACTAAACAATACTGTCCAGCATCTGTGACAGAGACGCCTTGAATGTGTAAGCGGTACATGCCATTCTTGCCTTCTTCAAACCTCAGCCTCTCACTAGCAGAGAGGCTCTGGCCATTCAGGGACCAGGCCACAGCTGGTGGGGGCTGCCCAGACACAGCACACTCCAACACCACATCCTCTCCTTCATAGCAATGAATATGTGCTGGGGCTTCTGCTACAAATTGGGGTGGCTCATTTCCCGTATCAAATGAAAACTTGAATTTGTGCTTTATGGTGGGAGCAGCCTGGTCTGGAGGGTGTCGTGTGGTGTCCTTCATCTCTGTGTCTTGCTCTGGCGTTGGAGTGGGGGCAGTGATTTTGATCTCCACAGGCAATGAGAGCAAGTGTGAGTCTGGAACTGCACTTGGCAGTACTTTCTCTGCTGCAAAGCCCAGACCAACTTCTTCTTCCTCCCCCTCCTCATTCACTTTCTCCTCCTCCTTCTCTTTCTCCCTTCCTTCCTCCTTCACCTTCTCCTCCTCTTCTTCCTTCCTCTCCTCTTCCTTCTTTGTATACTCATAGGCTGACATTCGCTGCCTCACATAGAGTGCAGCTGAGGTGCTGACTGTGCCCAGTGGGTTGAAGATCACACAGGTGACGGTGCCCCCATGCTGTGGGAGCAGGGATGGAAAGGTCAGTGTAGAGCAGCACTCTGTGGTGTGAACGGCGGTGCCCCGGATGCGCCCCACGGGCTTGGCATTGTTGTACCAAGTGACTGTGGGCTGTGGGCGGCCATGGAAGAGGCAAGAGAAAGTGCATCTTTGCCCCTCAACAGCCTCCTGGGGCTTGACCTCCTGGACAAAAAGGGGTGGGCAGGGCTCCAGAAGACCACTTGGCATATGCCATCTCTCTCCCATGGCCTGGGGCCTGGAGTACTGCTTCACTATCTGCACCGTGCGGAGCTCCAAGCCATCCATCTTGGCAGCCACCTTAACTGGGCTGGGCTTCCCAGAAGGGCCCTCCTGCGGCTTGGACATGAGGGATTCCTGCTTCTTTTTCAGTGCTGCCCTCTTTGCCTCCCGAAGCCTCTGCAGCTTCCAACGGATCTCCTCATCCAGCAGCTCCTCAGCATCAGCCACTGTAGCCCTATGCTCCCTACAATGTGCCAACCCTGGGCGGTGAGGCCCCACCAGTGGTAGGCTCTGAAAATGGATGGTTCGTACCCTGCCTCGGGCTGGTGAAAGGTTCCCAAGCGACCGCTTGGCCTCCTGCCCCTTGTCAAAGGGCGAGCCAGTGCAGCGGAGCACCACCCGCAGCCGGTCCTCCTGCCGCTGCTGCAGCAGGCACTCCCAGCTCTGCCGCATCCACTCTGTTTTTTCTGTGAAACGCAAGCCCTGCTGCTGGTCCCCACTGCGTGCCACCAGCAGTGAGGCAGTGGACTCAGCTGAACCCTCGCTGTTAATGGCAAACACCCTGTAGCTGCCAGCATCGTGCTCCCGCACATCCCACAGCTCCAGGCTGGCACGGTGTGTGTGCTCCTCGCTCTCTGTGCGAATCACCTTACGGCAGTCCTGGAGGATGGGCCGGTTGTTGTGAAACCAGGACATGTGGGGTGCCGGGCATGCCACCAGCTTGCACTGGAAGAATGTAGGGTCCCCCTCCAACACAGACCTACACTTCAGGCCCTGTGTGAAGGTGGGTTTACGGTTCTGGGGGCAAGCCAGCACCGCCACTGTGCCGGGTCCCTCGAGGTTCACCTTGCTGTGTTGCTCTGCAAGAGAAGGAGACTGGGTTACAATATGTCACATTCTGCCTACCATCTGATTGTAAAAAAATACCAATATATTGAAATAAAAAATGGGCATGCAACAGATTTCATCACACACCCAGGAAAAAAAAGTAATTCACTCACCATATTTGTTCGAATAAACGCAACGCCTTGCTCTGTTTTAAAGATTGACACGAAAATCGTTCGTTGTCTGTTCTTTCTTCAGACTGTGGAAATTTCTTCGTGAACAAGCAAAAAGGAATTTCAAAATAACACGTTCTTCTGTGTGTATGTTTTTGCTGCCTGGAAAAGCTGTGTGTCTTTGGGTGGCAAAGAAGAAAATCTTACCTGACTTGCAGACAGTAGAATAAACGCCCTTTCTGACCCCTCTGTTTGCAGATTAAATGTTCAAACAATTGAGAAAAATATTTTGAAAGATATCTTTTTAAAAAGTAAGTAACATGAAATGAGAAGGCGTTTATTCGAACTAATACAGCCACTAACTTCACAGTGTTATGCACAGGGAAAAAAGCAAGCAACATGAACCACGTATGCTATCTGCAAGCCAGGGTAAGAGATGTATAATGGTGAATTAATATATGTAAAAAAAAGTGCAAGGAATCAATGGGAATGTGTAGCTTTCACGTAATCTAAACAACAAATGCCCTCTGGTATACTTCATCTGTCCATCCAATAGTGTCCACTGAACTGATTAATGTTAGGCTGCTAACTCGTTTAAAAATAATACAAATAAGATTTGTATAACTTCCTTCTGAAGTAAACTATTCCATGCATTCAAAAGGAAATTGAACAAAGAAAAGCTCTGTGAACAGCTGCAAAGCATGAAGTAAAACTTAAGAATATGGCTGCACAACTACAAATTTGAAGTTTTAAATATATTTTAAAACTTAAATAACCTTATAATGCAGGTAATCCTTTGCATATCAAAACAAACATGCAACATATTCCAATATGCTTTAAAGTGTCTTTCTTTCCCCATCAGACACTTCATGTAAGCAGATAAAAGCTTTTCATAGCGTTACTAATTACTGGTACTAATTATTCTCATTGGTGATTGTACCTTTCATTTCCATTTCAACCTCTTCCTCTAGCTTCTCATGAACAATTTTTTCAGGAGCTAGAATAAAAAAGACAAGGATTTTTGAGCTATAGTTCCTAAATATGCCAATCAAGACTTTATGTAATAAAAAACATCCAATCTCGTTTCCAAATATACAGAAATTCACACATACATACACATAAATGCATGCCAAACAATTCAAACACTTGATAAATTTTGAGCACAGAGTAATCAAATATTTTCAAACTTGTTTTCAATGTACATTTTTCTATAAGATTTGCTTTCTTTTTGGCAGGGTGGGGGAAAGTTTCTAATGCAACATGCCTTTATCATGCCATAAATCCCTGAAGAAAACATTCAGCAATCCACAGACTAATGAGATGCTTCTTGTTCTTTATCATGTCTCAGGAAATGAATGTGCTGAAATGCAGTGAAGCTATGCATGAGGAATTGATACTTAGAAGGAACATGCAGTTGCCAACCTGTCACTTTCAGATGAGTGCTGCACTCGGCTTGTCCTGCAGGATTAACTATTCTGCACTTGTATATACCCTTGTGGTTCTGACCAACTTTCAACAATCTTAAGCTGCACAGGGGCCCATCCTGTTTTAAGTAACACAATGCAGACTCCTGAACTATTAGCTGATTGCACAACCAGACTACACAAGGTGTAGGCACACCTTTCATTATACAAAAGAGAAACACATCATCTCCTTCTTTTACAGTAGTTTCTGAAGGCAGAGTTTCAAGAAACTCTGGTGCTTTGGCATCAGCTTCTGTGATGTCTTCACATGGTACAACATCAGGATAGTATACTCTGTTTCTTTGCTTCTCAGTTTCATATGGTCTTTGGGATGTAGATATAAACAAGCTTGAGGTTTTCTTAGAAGATTCTTGCTTAACTTCAGATGCTTTAAGCTGACAATCTTTGGCTGCTTTAAAGCTTTTAGTATCTGATTCAAGAATAATTTTTGTTACTGCTTTGGCTTGTGCTTCTTTTGCTAGGTAAGAATAAAGTTAGGAAAAGGATTAGGTCAGATGTTTTGCAGGAATAAAAAATATCCTTATAATTAGGGGGGGGAACCCCAGTAATTAGTATTGAAAGTATGTTGGGCGTATTAGTGCTAAACCAATGCTATTAAACAGGAGTGACTGCACATTTAAGAGTTCTATTCATGCTAGGCTGATTCTAGGTATCAGTTAAGGGACTTTCATGGGACCAAGACTTGTTCCGCAGTGCCTAATACAAGCACATCTTTGCTTTTAATTTAGAGCCTTAATTTGGAAAGTAGCAGCAGAATATTATGTAAAGTGTTTTGCATAGCTCTAGAGTGAAAAAAGAAATTTCGGTAAAGAGCCAAATCCATAGGGTCAATGCCTTTCTCATTATTCATACTAGTTTTCTGTTCTTGATTCCTTGTAACTCATCAGAAATAGTGTCACCTGTCTAGTGTGGTGATAATATATTTTTGAGTCTTTACTAGTGATAGCACTGCTAACATTTTACTATGTTGATATCAGGAAAGGGTGAAAAAGAGTCTTAGCAAAAAAATAAATATATATATATAAATACTCTCTTAGGGAGAGTAAAGGGTAGAAGACAATTCAGTATTGCAGTAATACAATACTTGCACCCATTAATCCTTTTGAGGACATTAACTTATATTGCCAACTTTGAAATTGAAACCTTAAATTTATTTGAAACAAGTTGGAGTTTGATTATGACGAGGTATCTAATTCAACCTTGCTTATGTGATGTTCTTATCTTCCTTCAACTCCAGCTTCAGGAATTAACAAAATATAAAATCCTACAACTCCTGCTTTACATCTCACTGCATATCATGAACTATATGAGGAATAAAAAGCCTCAGACATCTGTGACTTGACAGGAAGAGGCACAAAGCTACAATATCAACTTCCCAGTACTGCATATTTCACTTATGAATAGAGCTGTAAATGTGAAGGAAAACCCCAGATTATTATTAATAGAGTTTTCTCAATTAACAAATTATAATAAAGGAAATATGAGTGAGCTATATTACAACTATATAGGTAGTTGTAATGAAGTTCCAAAAGGTAAGTGATAATGTTAAAAGTCAGATAACCACCTTTGACTGTTAGTATTGCAGAAGTTGTTGTCCCTCCATAGTCATTATAAACAGTACAACTGTACAGTCCTTGATCTGTCAGCTGGGCATTTAGGATTGTGAGCAGAAGAACACTTCCGTTTTGTGATATCTTCAATTTTTCAGACACTTCTATTCTTTTTCCTTCATGGGCCCAAAGAAACTCATAGAAGAATTCATTTTCTAAGGCACATATGAACTGAGCAGTGTCCCCATGTTTCACAGTTAGGTCTCTGAGTTGCAAGAGAATCTTTGGAGGGACATCTTTCATTTCCTGAGAGGTGGTCATAGAGATCTTGGTGCTCTGAGATGTTTGAGAAAGGACTGTTGTGTGCATGGCTTTTATTTCTTCAACTGATGTAGCCTTCATGGTCAAACTTTTTGATACACTTTCAAAAACCTGTACACCCAATTCCTGTGATGGTTGTTGCACTGATTTAAATTCTTTTTGATAATTTTCAATGTTCTTCTTTGTGAGAGGAGGAACATGAAGTTCTGATATAGCCTGTGACCGGATAGACTCTTTTACAGCTTTCCCAGAACTTTGCCTATCTAGGGCTTGCACTGTGTAATCAAGTAACAAAAATAACAACATTAGTATCTAAAGAAGTTCACTGGACCATGCTCTGAACAAAATCAAACAGCATGGAGGATGAAAATGGATGATCTGCATTTGAAAATTCAGCATGCCAGATGCACTACTCTCGACACAGAAATTATCCATTCACATGTATGAATGCCTAAGCTAGTCATGCATTTAATACTCAGTTGATGCTTGCCTCTTCCTTCACTAAAGTGGTCCATTTTACAATTGGAAACATACTTAAAGGAGGGGGTTTTTTTTGTTTTTAAACAGGACAGTGCAAAATACCTCAGTCAATGTTATAAAGATCATTTAATTATTTTTTTTTAAAATCTGTATGCCTTCATTTAAATGATTCTATTCTTTGACTTCTGTTGAGATATAAATTTGAAAATTTCCAAATGTTACAGCATAAAGAGAAGAAATGAGAGTGACTGGGTTACTGAGGGTAGATACTACTAACATTAGCTGGGAAAGAAAAGATGTGAAACAAGGAAATAATTAGTAATAGCACAGAAGTGTGGTATACAACAAACTGAATCCCTTTGAAGTAAAAATGGGGCTTTACCTTCTGCAGTCACTGTAAGTGTAGCTGTACAAGTTGTTTCTCCAGCACTATTTCTTGCCTTGCAAGAGTATTGGCCAGCATGCTCTAAGAAAGCATCTACTATTATCAGTGTAGCTGTGCCTGTAGACTCATCAAAGTGGAAAACTAAGTCTTTTTTTGGCAACATGAGTCGTTGATTATGAAACCATTGGATTTTTGGTTTGGCCCTGCCAGAGACTCTAGCTTGAAATCTGACTGATTCCCCGCTGCATACCCTGCAGCTTGAAATAGGCTGGATAAAGGTGGGCCTTTGGCCAATAGACTCCTCCTTAAGTGAAACAGATGAAGAAACATGCCAAGGGGACTCTGATGTAACTTCTTCAACATTTTTAAATCCTGAAAAGAAGCATGCCAACTTTTAATTTCTTACCCTACACTACAATGAATTTTCTCTCATTCAAGATTTTTTTTTTCTAACTTGCAACTTAACAGCATGAATTATTCTCATTCATCATTTATAAAATCTATTGCAAAAAGAAAACAAAATATTTATGGTTAAATAATATCAAGGACATCATAGAATACCAAATTATCCAGTCAATATTTCTGCTCTAAAACTTTGGTCAATGTTTCATCAATTCATATGAATGTAAACTTTTTCTTTTCAGTTGCTACACACCTGCTACACATCTCTATTTAGGACATTTTTCAACACTTTCCAAGTAAATTATTTAGTACAAAAAGTCTTACTAGATTGTCTTCACAGTCAAATCAAAGAATGTGTAAGCAAAGAACTTCCATTAGAAAGAAGGCTTTTACCATCTTTGGTGCATGACAGATTCTAAGACTGGAGAAAATGAAAAGGGAGGGGAGCATGGAACACTGCAAAATTGTGAAATACATTTTGTTGTTCGTGACCTATGTATGCTGTGGACATTGTAAATGGTAGCAATTAATTGAGTTAAAAGACAGCATGACAGACAACGACTCACATATAGTTATCAGTGTATATTAAGATGAGTATTGGAACACAACCTAAACAAGACAACTTCTTTAATTGCACAGTGTACCTTCTAACTTCAAGGTAGCAGTGCTTGTCACTTGGCCTACAGAATTACTAGCCACAAAGGTATAGATTCCTTCATCCTCTGGATAAGCTTCAGCAATCTCCAGCTGGTAAGTGTCTTCAAACTGAGTCATTCTGAAAAAACGCGATGGCTTGATCTCCTTCTCTTTGCTGTACCAGGAGACTTTCAGATCTGCTCAAGCAAAAGAAAGAAAGAAACAAGTTATGATATTATACTAGTAAGTAAACACTATTTTTATATTTATATCTGCCCAAAATCTTAATCTCAAGTATCTAAGTTTAAATGTGCCTTGTTTTACTCTGGTAAATTATGATGAGTAGAAAGTGGCCTATTGTTGCTTTAAGTTTTGCTTTGTGCATTGGAAATATTTGTATGGAAAAACTGATCCTGCTGCTGATACATTACTGAGTAAAAAATAATTCCTACTTTCCTTTCTTAATGTAAAAAGTTTTGAAATATTTTGCGACTACTAAAATCAGAGAAACTCTCTTTTTTAAAATGGAATTTTGCTACAATTGCATGATTAAACAGGCTATAAAATAATTAGCTTCAACTAATCAGATTAAAAAATTAAAACAGAATATTCTTTTTTTAAGTACAGTAACTTGCCTCTTGTTGCAAATATTGTAAGTTTTACATATCATATTTCTCAAGGATGATCCTGTGTTTGCACCTTTACAAAATTCCTATATAATATGTTGTATTACTTGTATCAGTTCTTGTAGACTTGGGAAAGAATAGGACTGAAGCAGACTAGTCTTGCCTCTCCTTTTGTCATTATACCACATTATAAATCAAATGTTGTAGCATAAATAGTGGATTATTATTGCCATCAGAAGAAAGAGTGTTTTCAATAGCCAATTGCACAAAGTATACCATTAAAAAACTGTATTTTCAGTCATGTGTTACCTAACCTAATATAAAAGTTTTTCACAACACAAGTGAGAGGTATGCAAATCCATTTGGATACAGTATTCAATAAAGGAATTTTTCAATAGGAAAAATTTGTTCACTGAAAAGGTTGTCAAGAGCAGGCTGCCCAGGGAAGTGGTAGAGTCACAGCCCCTGGAGGTATTTAAAAAGCCATATAGATGTGGCACTTAGGGACATGGTTTAGTTGTGGACTTGGCACTTCTGGGTTAACGATTGGATTTAATGATTTTTGGGGTCTTTCCCAACCTAGATGACTCTATGGTTCTATGAAGGAAGACCTAGATGAAAGGATCTTTATATTTTGTGCTGTAAATGCAGCTTCCACATTCACATAAATACAGTTCTTCTAGAAAAAAGTTACCCTAACACGCATGGATCAGTGTGGGCCAGTCCAACACATATTTTCTGAGTTTTAGTAGCACTTATAAAGCAGAATCATGTTGTAAAGACTTTTTTTTCTTTTAAATGGAGTTTCTTTTCAAGTGATTGAAATGCAAATCATACATATTTGCATATACATGTATATTACTAATTTTATGTGGATTTTTATGGAGCTGTCACTCAGGTTTATTTTTAAATTTGGAGTTTTATTTACCTCTAAGCAATTGTAAATTCTTTGGGATTTGAACTGGATCTTACTCTGCAGTTTATTATGTGAATACTTTATTAAGAGTCATACTCAAGACCCTTTACTGAAGTGAAGAAAGGTAGTTTTATTTGGCTTTGTGTTAACTTGGAAAAAATCTTTTAATTGTAGAATGATGTTCTGTATAACTAAAACTAGAAAATTTACTTAAGTAAAATCTACACTTAAAGAGACAATGAGCAAACACCATTTTATGGTAGGAAAAATAAAGCAATAACAGTTTAGTGTTTGCAGAGTGACATGAAATATTTAGAGTAATATTAGGGTAAAGGTTGAATCACAGTTTCAGTCTGTTCAGTTAATTGACGTGATGGTGTGTGTCAACAGAAACTTCATCATATTCATTTAACACGGTAATGCTTTTCCACAAAGAAACTACATTTTACTCACTGACACAGCTTTCCTACATCGGTTAGTGTTTGAAACACTGAGAAGTTTCCAAAGACAAGTTTTGTGAAAGAGATCTTCCTTCTAGAAATACCTAATATGTTTATGACATTTTAAAACTTCCATGCTTGGTGCCATCTTTGACTTGCTTAATTGAAAGTTAAACTGAAAGTCAGTAACCTTTTGATGTGTGTGTATATGAAATAACTGTACTTCTAGGGGAAGACTGATCCAAGCACATATATTGCTGAATTTTTTTCTGAGTTCAAGATAAAAAATTCTGAGAGATGAAAAGATGTACAGTATTTAATTAAACTCACCTGTCCCTGTAACTCTGCACTGAAAACAAGCAGAATGTCCCTCAGATGTAACAGTATCGCGCAGTGGTATTATGACAGCAGGCGGATACACTGGCATTTCTAGCTCAGGAGAAACAACTTCTGGGACTAAAGAACAAGAAAAAGAAGTAATTTTAGAAGATGAAGAACAACTATCTCATTTCACAAACATTTCACAAACATGAGCATGGGAAACTCACTTTCCACTGAAAGTGAAGCTGAAGTTGTTGCAACTCCATAGTCATTTTTTGCTTCGCAGGTGTACACTGCTGCATCTTCAGGGAAGGTTTCAATCAGCAATAGAGTATATTCTTGTGCATCATGAAGAAATTTGCACTTGAAACCTGGAGAAAGCTGCTGATCATCTTTGTACCAGGAAATTTTGGGCTGGGGTTTGCCAGATATCATAGCACAGAAGCGGGCAGGCTTGCCAGACTCCACGGTAGTTGGCTCTAGCTCCTGAATAATGTGGGGTGGCTCTGGAGCTGAAAATTGGGGGGAAGGGAGGTGAAGAGAGAGGGGAGAAAGAAGGAGAAAGAAAAATCTCGTTATTGATATTTATTATTGATACAAAACTATTTGCAAGGAATTAATTAAAAAAACAAACAAAAAACAAACAAAAAAACAAACATGCAAAACCCCACCAAAACCACTATTATTCCTAATCAAGTGTGCCCATGAAAATTTGCCCTTTTTCTTGATACAAGAGGTATGATCTAGCAGTAAGTACCTTAACATAATTAGCTGTGTTGGTGCCAGTGTATTCTGGCAAAATATGTCCAAGAATCACTAGGTTGATCTCTCTGGGAAGGTGTATTTGTCCATATGAACAAATTAGTTTTATTTAGACTCGAGAAATTTTCTGGTCTAAGTAAATACTATGGGAAAAGAACTGCTATGGTATTTTTATCAGCTAACCAGCTATTTCAGTAGAGTGAGAAATCCACATACATGAAGAATTTGATAGTGTACCGGATGATCTCTTTGGATTTATCTTTTTCTTTCAGATACAGAATTTCTGAGAAGCTATATAGAAATCAGAAAAACACTGGGTAATAAATACAGTCAAAGCATTGGTTATGGGGACACATACCATTCACATAAAGAATAACAGAACTTCTGTTCCGTCCTGCAACAAAAGTATATTCTCCAGCATCAGAGTAAGTGGTTTCAAAGATGCTCATTCGATGGACTCTCCTTTCTGCCACATAACTGTATCTTTCCTCATACTGGAAGTTGATCTCAATACCATCCTTGTACCACTGTGGTTCAATGTCCTCTTCATTGACTTCAAATTCAATTTCAGCTCTTTGTCTCTCAATGACCTTTATACAAGTAGAACAAATAACAGAAATAAAATTTATTTTTACGTATGCCACTTTCCAGTTTTCTAGAAGAAGACCTTGACCTTATCATTACAGATTTTTGTGATAGGACTTGCCTAGATATTATTGCTCTTCTCTTGCATTATTCTTTGCTTGACATAGTTTTGAAATATTTATTCATCTGTATAGCTCATACCTGAATATCTTTATGGGCGCTTCTGATGCGAATGTCACGACCTTCCACTATCAGATTGGCACTGGATGTGTTTCCACCTGCTACTACAGTGTACTGACCAGCATCAGACATTCTTGTGGAAGGAATGATTAGACGATGGACATATTTCTCTCTCTGAATTTTCATCCTAAGGACATCAGAAAAGAAAATAAGCTAATTATTTCCTGGGGGAAAATGCATAGCAAAAGTTAATATGGTGTAGAAGCAATCATTTACCTGTCACCAATCAGGAGTTCTTGCCCATCCTTCATCCACTGGACCTGAATGTCAGGTTCTGAAACCTCACATTCAAAAATAGCCCTCTTCTTCTCCACCACCTTGATGTCTCTAATATGCTTCCTAAATTCAATGTGACGAGCTAGGGCAGAAAAAATGTAAAATGAGTGCCCTGATGTTAGTTAAGCCACTAGAAGTCACTAAATATACAAATCAAGAGAGCAAATACCTTCCACATATAAAGTGGCTGATGAAGCTGCTTTTCCAGCAACAAAAGTATATTCTGCAGCATCCCCAAAATGCACATTCCTTATGGAGAGGGAGTGTGTAAGCTTCTTTGTTCGTATCTGGCATTTATCAGTTGATTTTATTTCTACACCATTCTTTAGCCATTTATATGAGATACCTTCATAGTTAACAGTGACTTCGAATGTTATTGTGTCTTTCTCTTCAGCGTTGATGTCTTGTAGCATGGAGGTAATTAGGATGGCTAAAAGAAAAGAAATGGACATGAATTGGTCTTTTTTCCATACTGTTTTATTTTAATTGCATGTTAACAGGATTAGAGATGTTTCAACTTCCGTAAGACAATTTTGGTAATATTGAAAGGTAAGCTTTTTGTCCAGAATCAATACTACAATTAAATCTCCCACAACTACTGAATTACATAGGAACCCAAATGCTGTCTCCTGGGGTGACTTGGAGTTTAAGTATGTTTGCCTAAACAGAAGAATAGGGTCTGACTTTCAAGTTCACTGCTCCTAGATCTTTTTTAATAATGCAATTGAGGCTGTTTAGTGTTATTTAAAAATATGTCTACAACAGTGCTGTTTTTGTCTCAATTGCACTATTATTTCCATGTGTTAACACAAATTCTATTATTGTTCACTGTAAAATATTCTGGTAAATTAATTTTTACATACGTTTTACGGTCAGGGTTGCGCTGACTCTATCATTTCCACAGACAAATGTGTATTCTGCAGAATCTTCACTGCTTGTGTTCATGATATTGAGCTGATGGAGTTTCCCCTGGACCACTATTTTGAACTTTTCACTCATTTCAATTTCCACACCATTTTTCAACCAAACAGCAGGCACATTGAAATGAGAAACTTCACATTCAAAAGAGGCAGTTTTGGTCTCAGGGATTTCAATATTTTTCATGGTCTTTGTGATGTGTATGGCTAAGAGAGGGAGAAAAAAGACAAAAGAAAGAATTGTTTTAAATTCAGTATGCATGGTAGACTGCAAAAAACCAAGGGTAACAGGCTATGAAGTGTCAGCTCAAGTTGTTCAATATGATTTGGTGTAACAATTCATATCATTACTTTCTTACAAACTTTCAACACTTACTTTCCACAAACAGTTTTGCTTTACACTCCATTTGCCCAACAAGAGCTGTGTATTCCCCAGCATCGTCAGGAGATATGTTATGCAGCATAAGCTTGTGAACTTTCCTTTGAGAGATCATCTTGTATTTATCACTTTGTTTAAGCTCAATATTTTTGTGAAACCACCGGACTGGTACAGTATCATGGGATACACTCAGTTCAAATGAGACAACGGCATTTTCCAAAGCAGTCACATCCTTTGGCTTTTTGATGATCTTGACAGCTTGAGGAAAAAAGTTAGCAAGATTCAGCAGTGTATATGATGTGAATTTCAAAACACACATTACAGCAAATATTCAAATCACATTGACTTACTTTCCACATGAAGTCTGGCATTTGCTCCTATTTTTCCAAGTTTAAAGCTATAAACAGACTCATCGGTGACCACACAGTTTTTGATTCTCAGTGTGTGAACAGTTCCTTTCACTGTAATTTCATATTTGTCGTTTGATTCAAGTTCAACACCATTTTTAATCCATAGAGCTCCTTTCACATCAGGGTGAGTCAGTTCTACACTGAAAACTGCCTCCTGTGATTCTGTCACAGTCAGGTTCTTTAGTGTTTTCTTTATCTTAACAGCTAGGAAAATAAAGGAAAAAAAAAGATAAAAAACCCACATATTGACAGAACAGATCAAAATTAAAAACTGTAGTAAATATAATAATCTTAATGAAACTGAATCATGGTGTTTCATTTTATGCATTTATTGATTTATACAGGTTCCAGTAAGGTGGCGTGCTTGGAACTCAGCAAGGGACCTTTACTTTTGGGATCCATGAGAAATGTTTGGTTTGAGGTTCCTTATGCTTTTGGGGGTTTTTTTGGTTGGTCTGGTTAGTTTTGGTTTTGTTTTATTTGATTTATTTTATTTTGCCTGATCCAAGATGCAGTGAATGATGCTGGACTGAGTCTTAAAGACACCTGATAGTTATAAAAATACTGACCTTCGACCTTCAGTTTGGCAGATGTCTTTGAACTTGCTATTTCATAGCTATATTCACCCATATCATCCAGTTTTGTCACAGGGATAGTAAGCCTTCTCTTAACACCATCAGATTGAGCACGGAACTGATCTGTCATTGCTAGTGGTCTACCATTTTGTAGCCACTGGCCTTCTGATTCGGGATTTGCCACCTCACATTCAAAAACAGCTGTCTGGGACTCAGCCACAGTCAGGTCACTGAGAGGCTTGGAAATGGCACCACCTGTTGGGAAGAAAAGGCACGTGGTTTTGTCATGTTGCTGTTCAGCTTTCCCCCATACAGAAATGAAAAGTAGATGCTGGAATTCTTTGCCCTAATTTGCAGCATGCCCATAGACATTCTGTACTCTGTGAAAGATCAAGAATAGATTATGACCTGAAAATTACTGAGAGATGTTCCTTAATTCCGTCCTAGTTATTCTCATTTATTATTTTTATTATCAGCACAGGTATACTTAGCACTCAAGACAAAACCTCTCTGTTTTACATCAGTTACATCAAAAGCATACTACAGCATTCCTTACTATGGCTCTGATCTAGTAAAACATATTAGCATTTACTTAAAAGCTTTGAGAATTCAAATTATACCAATAAGAAAGGATAAGAGGAAGGGCAAGGAGAATGTAAAAAAAAAAAATAAATAAATAAAAAAGAAAGATAAATTAAAGGCAAAAAACCCAAGAGAAACAGGACAATTGCTACAAGTACAAAATACAGTTCACTGGGCATTTTATAAATCACAATGAAATAAACCCCTTGGACTTTAATCCTACTAACCTGCTACTATAAGCTTCCCAGATGTTTTCTTCTCTCCAGCATAAAATGCATATTCTCCTTCATCATCCTTCATCATCTTCACCACTGTCAACTTATGTATTTTGCCGTGTGCTTCGATTTTATACTTAGGACCAGCCTTTATCTGTTGGCCTTTGAAATGCCAAATTACATCAATTCCTGAATGGGAGAGCTCTACCTCAAAGGATACATTCTGTGTTTCAGTGCAGGTGATGTCACGAAGGCCTCTAATAATCTCAATTTCTATAAAAAGAATAATTATAAATATATTAGTTGTTTCCATGGTTTGGTATTTAAGGAAATTATTTCACAAAGAATTGTGCATCTTAAAGGACACCTACGTTCAACTGTGACATTGCAACTTGTTTCAACTTTGCCAACCATTAGCTTATAACGTCCTTCATCTGATGCATGGGTTCTGGTAAGCACTAGCCTCTGTTTATTGCCTTTGCATACAGCTTGTACACGGTCATCAGGCTTTATCTGATTATCATTTAGGTACCACTTGGAAGAAGTCACATCAGGTGCTGAAACTTTGCATTCAAGGATAGCTTTTGTTCCTTCAACAATGTGAACATCTTTTAGAGGCACCAATATTTCCACACCTGTCAAGTCACAAAAATATTCATAGTGAAAAAAATATGCCTTTAAAAATAATCCTAAAAGAGATAAAAATCAAACACACCTTCAAAATCATAATAGTGACTTACTGTACACTGTGATCTGTCCAGTGGTTGACAGTTCAAGATCAGGAACACTGAAAGAGTAAGCTCCACTATCTTCCTTTGTTGCATCTTCTATGAGCAACATATGTGACTGTTTATCCAACACAATGTGAATACGATCACTTGATTGAATTTCTTGGCCATCTTTCTTCCAGACACCTTCTGCGTTTTCTAGGGAAACTTTAACTTCAAGTTGCACAATATCTCCCTCACAGACTTTTTGATCAGTAAGTCCTTGAAGAATAATCATGGGACGAGCTGTGGAATTAAATGAAGTTAATTAATACCTATAAGAGGTAAGGAGAATATTTAATATTAAAGCATTATGGGATAAAATAATATAGCTCTAATACATACTATGATGTAGAAAATCTATAATATATAGACAATATAAGTGTTAGAAATGCTTACGCTTCATCTTCAGTTTGCATTGAGTCCTTTTTCCATCAACAACAAAGCTATATTCTCCTTGATCATCTTTATTAACGTCCTTAATAGTGAGGATTTGACGACCACGGCGGGATGCAATCACATACTTAAGATTAGAAGTGAGTTCAACATCGCCATGATACCATTTCCCCTCCACGTCTTCTGGGAAAACCTCACATTCAAGTTCACCTGACAAGGTTTCTGGTACTTCAATATCCTCAAGTTCTTTGACAAACTCCACAACAGCACCTACAGGCAAAAACAATTACATTGATGAATAAGCTTGATTATATACTCCTGATGAAAACACTTCTTATTAAATGAGCCTAAGGAAATATATATATAGTGCAACCATTTTACATAAATATATCTCTAAACGGTCATTCTGGATTCCGAAAATATAAAAGCAGCTCAGCGTTTTGCAGGGCATTGGACATCTGTTTAAATTGCTTTCTTTCTTTCTGAAGCTGATTTTACTTTAACAGTATTGCATGGTACTGAGCTGCAAGCTTCTTACCTTCAACAGTAAGCTTTGCAGTAGTTTTTATGGATTCGTCTTCTGCCAGTACACAGCTGTAGTCATCAGCATCATTCATATCAATTGTTAGTACAGAAAGATAGTGAGCCTTTCTGTCTGAGTGCATCCTGTACTTGTCTCCAGAGTGAATCTCAATTCCATCCTTAAACCATTTCACTTTGACAAAGGGTTCTGATGTCTCACATTCAAAAGTTGCCATGGAGTCTTTTGATTTAGCAACAATATCTTGTAACTTCTGGGTGAAGCTGATTAACTGCTTGGCTGCAAAATAATATGTAATGAATCAACAGTGTAATGTAATGAATCATAGACTTAACACACTATAATGAGCAGTGGGAGTACTCTATAATGAGTAAGAGAATTTAAGTTACCTTGTACTAACAGGAAAGCATGGCTAGAAGTTTCACCAGCTATATTGATTGCTTTCACCATGATGCTGGCAGAATCATCAGAAGTCACATCTCTGATGACTAATTCACAAACATTATCTTCAGGCCAGTACCAATACACACGATCAGTCCTTTCAATCTGCACACCATTTTTGAACCACTGGCACTCAGGATCTGGTTTTCCCACCACTCTCACACGGAAGTGTGCATCTGTTCCCTGGGCTACCGTCTGGCTTTGGATTCGCTCAAGTATCTTGGGAGCCTCCATGCTTGGACTAAGCTCCACCTTCCCTGGTTTGAATGTTGGAATGGTGATTTTGCCTTCAGGAGGAAGTGCTTTCTTCTCTTCCTCTGGGATCTCTTTGGTCCAGTGAAGAAGTTCTTCTTTTGTCTTTTTTAGCATTTCTTCATATGATTCATCTTTTTTGCGAGACTTAAGTTCCACAGCAGTGATGGCTTCATAATAGCCTTCTTCTGTCCTACGCTTGAATTTACTGCGCAGCTCTTCAGATTCCTCTGAAAGCTTCTCATGAGTGATTCTTTCAGCCCTTTTCAGCCTCACTATTTCTTTGGTGGTTGTTTCTGCAGGTTTGTCTACCTTCTGTACCTCAAAGAGAAGTTTCCCAGGTTCTGTCACTGCAGGCTCATGTTTGGGTTCAGGAGCACGGCGAAGAACAGATCTGAAGTCTTCCCTCTGCTGGATCTCAAGCTTCACCTTATGTTCAATAAAGCCTTCTGGATTCTCTGCAGTGACTCTTACCTCTCCTGTGTCATATGATTTGCAGTCCACAATATCCAGGTAGTAGATTCCATCATAACGGAGTCTAAACCTTTTGCTTTTACGGATGAGCTGTCCATTGAGGTACCAGTTGACCTTGGGCATAGGATAGCCAGTCACACGGCAGCGGAATCGTGCTGTTTCACCTTCCAGGATTCTTGCAGGTTCAGGAACCAAAACAATTTCTGGTTTTTGTTTTTCCTTTTGGTCTAATGCAACTGCAGGTAGAGCACCCTCATGGGCCATTCTTTCTAACTCTTCGATTCGCTGCAGTCCCCTTTTGCCTTCTGGAAGCTGGGATTCTTCCACAAGGCTTTTCTCATCCTTCACAATCAGAGTAGCAGAGGTATGGTCTGTACCATATTTGTTAGTCGCCCTGCAAGTAATCACTCCACTGTCTCTGGAATAGGCTACTCCATAGTCCAGGCTACAGTACCCAAACTCATTGATCATGCGGAGTCTGTTAGCTGCTTCCAAGGGTTTGCCATCATGCAGCCACTCCACCACCATGGTTGGGTCACCAATTGGTGTAAGCCTGCATTCAAAGTGTGCTGGTCCAAATTGTTTGAGCCTTAAAGATGTGAGCTTCTTCTTAAAAAATGGTTTCTGTTGCTTTTCCTTGTCATAGAGATCTCCTTCTTCCCATTGTTCTTGACCATAACGCAAATGGAGAGGCTCTAACTCTGGTGCTGCAATCTCCTTGGCTTTGTAAGTTCCTTTTGGAATTATTAATCTCCTTTCTGGTTCGGGTTCTGTATGTTCAACTTCAACATTTACTTTGCAGCGTGTAGTGTCCCGCCCAGCTTTATTGATAGCAGTAGCAGTATACCATGCAGCATCTTGCCTGGCAGTAGATTCAATTTTAAGGGCAGCTGACCCTTTGGTTCCCTCTATCCTGAAATACCAAAAAAAAAAAAAAAAAACCAAAAAAAAATTAACTATATTTCACTTCTTTGTCATTCCTTTTTGCCCTTCTTCCAAATTAGGTCAAAGCCTCCAAAGGCAAATCTCTGGAGATAACAGACATGTTGTTTATGTTTGTTCATGTTTATGAGGCACGTGCCTAACAATCAAATAGATAAAGATAATAAAAAAACCAGTGTTGATTTGAGTGGCAGTTTTGCCTGCAGAGGACTTCAAAACCGTAGGCAGAGAAAGTTCCCTAAATCTCTGTTGTAAAAGCATCAGCTTTGCAGAATACAACTATACAAATACACAAGCTGGAAAGAATAGAGTGAGTCCTACAAGCTATTTCATATCTCTAATCCTTGCTGCAATGCAAAAGCCCTTAGTGAATCCCTTCTGTGAAAGCAAGAGTATTCAGCACACTGTAGGAGGCATTTTGCAGGATGGTGGTTATTAACTCCTTTACTTAAAAGAAGCATTTTAAATAGAACAAAGTCAAATTTAAATAAAATTTAAATTTAAATGAAATTTAAATTTAAACAAAATAAATTTAAACAAAATAAAATAAATTATTATAAAGATTCTTACTTTATTTTGGGGTATTTATGAGGCACAATGATGTCACTGTTCTTCAGCCATACAATGTCAGGATTAGGGTTACCAGTAGCTTTCACTGCCATCTCCAGTCTAGAGCCCTCCTTCACGCTGACATTCTTCAGCCTTTGCACAAAGTGTGGTCTTACTAGGTCTTCCTTAGCTGAAAGAGTGAGGGTAAGTTATCACAAGAGGAAATGACATGGCCGTGGTTTTTAATAAGAAACATTCATCAGACTCCTAAGAACAGCATGTTCAGTAGATACCTTCCACAGTCAGTGTCATTGAGACTGAAGCTTTGCCTGCCCTGTTCTGAGCAATTACAGCCCATTCCCCAGAGTCATCAGGCATTGCAGGAACAATGATCAATGACTGGGTGCCATCTTCTTTAATCACTATTTTATGGGTGTAGTCATTAATGACTTGTTGACCTGCAGATGCACATGAAAAGAAAAAAGTTGCACTTAAAACAGTGTCTCAACAACATGTAAAAGGCATGTAAGATTTTTTTTTATGATTATTTGTTGATGAAAATGAGGCTGATGTACCATTATGGAACCAGTATGTCTCTGGCATAGGTCTGCCAACAACTTTTAAGTCAAATCTTGCTGTCTGCCCCTGTGAACATTTAAATGATGTAGGTTTCAACACAAAAACTGGTTTATATAGTCTCTCCAGTTGTCCTTCATCGGTTTCTTCTAGTCTGCGGGCAGGAGAACGAGAAGGAGAACTGCGAGCAGGAGACCGGCTTGGAGAGCGTGGAGAAATAGACCTGGAAGTAAAAGAAAACACAGATATGTATGGCAATGTCATATAGAGGGGAGTTGACAGGATGAACAGATTTCAACTTTTGCCTTTATCGTAATTTATTTAAAAGAGTTTGGCCAACTTATCTTTGTGAGAAATTTTGACAAACTATTTTTTATTTCTAGTCATTTTTCTTTAGGTTTTTGAAAGGAATTTGTATAGCTGAATAGTATCAGGGTATACAACAGCTAGGGAAGTCTTTGGGTTTTGGATACTGCATAAATATGGATGTAATCCTGTGCACATTTGTGTATGGGTGTGTACATGCATGGAGACTGAACATGGCAACACTTGATTTTTTTCTGTCATATATAGCTGTTTCTGGCATATAGCTGTTTCAAGGGCAGGAAATAATAGCTGCACACTGCACTAAAACTCCAAGTGCAGAAGAGTTTTTTTCCAAAACATTATTATTTTTAAGAAATAGATATGGTTATTGACATTTTAAATCTGATACTGTGGCTGGATACACACGTGAATGATAGTACTCTGGGAACTGCATTGCTCATTAAGAAGGCAAATCAGACAAAGAGTTGGCATGTAAATCAATGTAAGTAATGAAAACAGCATTTAGAACTTTTCCAGAGGTGTGCAAACTCCAATCACTTAAGCTGTTTAACTGCTGAATAATGAGTTTTTGGGCTGTCTATCACAGCAGATTGAAGTCTCATGAAATTTTATTACTGTGTACCTACCTATATCTTTTCATAACTTCTGGTCCTGGCATATAACCTGGAGTTGCTGTAGGTGCAACTGGCTCAACATAGAGTTTTGCTGAGCAAATGGCGTTTCCTTTCATATTACTGGCAAAGACAGTATAAATTCCTTCATCTTCAGGTAAAACAACAGGCAAACGCAGACTGGCACTGCCATCCTGCAGAACTTCCATGTGGTAGCGCTCTCCATGCCTTATGCGTTTACCATCTTTGTACCATGCAACCTGCATGGAAAGAAACAGGACTGCTGTGTGAACTCCCCTAAAGACAAAGATCCAGTAATGACCCATACATACCACATACTACAACTTCTAATTTTTCAGCAAAGTGACCTAAACTGGACTGCTGCTGTGTTCCCCACATGACTGGGCTGCTTCAGAGACACTCAGAAGCAAGACCAACTTAACTGGTAAACGTAACCTTCCTCTGAACTGGCTAACCAACTTAACACTATTCTATGAAGGGCAAAAGAGAAATTCAGTTTAATATCAATGCAGAAGACTGGATTTCCTTTGAGAGCTGCTGTTTTTTATGCAGAATGTAGAATGCCTGACAATGAGGTGTTTTCCAAGGTATTTTTTGTAAGTATACCACCAGATGATTTTTTAAAAAAAATCAAGTTACACAGATTTGGGGTACCTTTGGCAATGGATATCCAGATGTCTTGCAATGGAAAGTAACTCCTGTCCCTTCAAAGGTTCTGTAATTCTTTAATCTTAAATCAAATCCTGCTTGTATAGCTTCAGATTCAGAAATATCAACTATCATCTCCTCTCCATCTTCTTCGAGTAGTTCATCTAAGGTAGTCTTAATAATTCTGAGTTCAATTTCCTTGATAAGTCTTTCTTCAAAAGAAGAAATATGGAATTCCTATACAGAAAAACAAGACCATTAGTTCTCTCTGTCAAAAAATTACCTTGTAAATAAATTATTTGTATGGTAAAATGTCAGTGGACTTGGCTAGTGTGGAGTGGTGGACATACCTCATCTTCTACAAAAGTTCTGACCATCAGAGTATCTTTTGCCATTTTCTTCCTAATTAGAGCTTGTTCTTTTTCATACTCTTTTTCAAAGTCACCATATGAAATAGGTGGGGCTACCTCAGCCACTTTAGGTTCCTGTACATATGCAGTTGTCTGAGTTTGGTACATCATTTCTTGTGATTTTATGTAGGCTTCGTAATCAGCTAAGAATTGAGAACACATAAATTTTGGTAAGTTTTTTGTGGTTTTCTCTGGATGGAACAGAGAAAACAAATACAAACTTATTTTACTGGGTTTGGTGATTCAGGTAGACTTTCTATCTATTTAACTAATAAATACAAATTGCAATATAATGCAAAGAGTGATGTAATCATATGAGCTTTATAAACAGGTAAAAGTTTTACTGTGTTATTTAGATGTTCTAGTTCTCAAAGGGACAAATCTTTAGAGATTATTTTACTATTTCTTCACCATGACTCTGTCTGCTACTAACTTCATACATTTTTACAGGACAATTAAAATTAGCATCTTTCCCTCTAAGAGAGCAACGTATTACTGGATTAATCTTCTTTCCCCACATCACACTCTCAATATCTTATGTAGACTGTTATGTACGTCAGCAGAAGAAAGTTCCAATAGCTACAGATTCTAGCAAAGAATAAAGTTCTTCAAGAACCTGATGCCAGTTACTTGGTCTTGTAGAAACAGAGCCACCAGGTCTCCCTTTATGTTTCTTGAGCTAAATAAACTAAGCCGCAAAGATTTTGCAACACATTTTAAAACCTTTTTCTCATTTTAAACTTAAGTTTAAGAAGTATTTTTCCCATTTCCTTAATCTACAGTGTACCTTCTTCTAGTAAGGAGACCGTTGCAGAAGCTTCTCCATGAGTATTACGAACAACAATAGTGTATTCTCCGGCATCGTCGGCAAAAGTCATGGAAATTTCAAGTTTGCATTCCCCGGTTTCTCTTTTGTGACTCACTTTGTATCTATAGAAAACATGAAAGTAAAAAGTCTCTATAATTCTGATGAACAGACTTTTTAGTGAATTTGCTTTTAGTTATACAGTTAATGAGAATCACTCCTAACTTGTACAAGACACAAAAAAGGTTTTGCAGGCAATTCTCACTCAATGAATTTGCAGAACCATGTAGGAAAAATAACTATACTGAAACTAGAATACTGGTCTACTATCATTTTGTTGTCACTAAATAAATGGGATCCAAACACCAGTACTGAAATATCAGAGGTCTAGTTATCAGACACAATATAATGGTAAATGCTGTGTGCACACAGTTTGTCCTAGTATAGGTCATTATAGCATGATTATTTCAAGAATGCTACAAATGTAAATTTTTTTTCAGCTAGAAAGTGTGTTGCTTTCCACAGACAACATTTGCATAGACAGAATGCCAACATTGAATAGATAGAATAAAACAAATGCAGAACTTCCTTCTGATTTGTTTATAAGGATATGTAGTATATACCATTCTATGATCTGTTGAATTTTTTAATATTTTAATTATTTTAAACATTGTAAAATTCAGCGGCTTTCTAAAGTCACACATTAAGACATGATCCTTTAATATTTCCATTTAAAAAAATAAAATTTCACAGAAATCAATGATGTTATTTGGCTCAGTAGCAGTAAGGAAATCAAAATTACTGCACTGTCAATTAAATATTCTTAAAAATTATGTTTAAACACTTTTTGTGCATCGTATTTAAAGTACCTGTAGCCAGTCGTTAGAGGAACTCCACCTTTTTTCCAGTAGACATGTGGCTTTGGGTTGCCCCCTACTTGGCATTCAAATATAATGCTCCCACCTTCAATTAATTTATGCACCATGGGTTTTCTTATGAAGAAAGGAGGTATGGGTTCTCCCGATACTTCCTCTACTGCAGCAGAGACATCTTCCATTACAATGTCCTTTGTCTCCACATAGCTGAAATAAGATTTCAGGGCAGGTAAGTGAGCTGACGTCTGAAGCTCTCATAGGCAGAGTGCTAAAATCTAATGACTGCAGTAGGAGCAGTCTGTTTAGGAAAGGAACTTTACCGTTTCTCTTCTCTAACAGCCTTCTCAGAAATGGTTTCTCGTGTCTCAATTTCTTCGGTAACTGCAAGGCAATATGATATAGTGGATTTTAAAATACTTTAATAAGCCTTAGGCAGTGAGTTTAGTTGACACAAAAAGAGTAAATAGTTGTTTGCCTCAGAAGGCTAGGTACTTCCACTGAGGAAGCAGGTTAAGAGTCTCCAGCTGCCCATAATTGGCCTTTCCCTCATATTCTTACAGCCCTTTTATCTAACAGCCCTGGAATATAACTCAAAGCATATGTTCTACTTTGGAACTGACAAAATGTCTACAGTATGTTACAAGTAATATACAGTTAACAGAATTGTTAACTTCCTACAGTGACAAAAAGAACTGTCCTTGAGTTGCACCAAGGGAGGTTTAGTTTCAATATTAGGAAACCCTTTCACTGAAAGGGTTATCAGGCATTGGAACTGGCTACTCAGGAGTCATCTGGGGCTGACTTTTAAATGCCACCTCCACCCTGAAGGTATTTAAAAGATGTGTTCTGTGGCACTTAGGGACATGGTTTAGTGGTGGACTTGGCAGTTCTGTGTTAACAGTTGGGCTTGATGATTTTAAGGGTCTTTTCCAGCCTAAACAATTCTATGATTCTATAAATATACTTACCTTTCACATGTAAGTGGCAAGATGTGCTGACGCTCCCAGCCTTATTGGTAGCAGTGCAGGTAAATCTTCCACTGTCCTCTGCAAAGGCTTCACGAATTACAAGGCGAGCAAGTCCTGCTTGGAAAGTGATCTGGAAGTCCATTGAGCTCTCAATCTTGTAGTCTTCCCTGTACCACGTCACCATAGGCTGAGGATGACCGGATATATGGCACTCCAGAGTGACAGACTCGCCCTCAGTCACAGTCTTATTTTTGAGGCCCTGCATGACAAAGAATAGGTATCACAGTCAGTATATATTTTCGCTACTAAACAGACACTTAAGTAAGTAAAACCTATTTGAATGGAAAATTTAATGTATACTTCAGAACACTGTTCAGTTCAGCAGTGTATCCAAGAAAAAAAGAGGCATTTTCCAAAGGGAAGTATTTGAAACTGGATTTTAGGATCTCTGAACATTACTGCTAGTAATAAAATGAAAAGGTAGGTTGATGTTTATGCAGATAGGTCAACCTTTTATGTGACCTAATTGTGAAGAATCACCTCCATAACAGACATCTGGAAGAGTTTGTGTCAGAGATAAACTATATGGCACAGTAAGTCTAATATAGAGTTAAAAAGATTAAATAAAGCCAACTTTCAACGGTTAGGTTTTCAGAAATAAAAATTAGATTTAAAAGGGTGAAAATGTATTATAACTCCCCTAATCCACATACAAATTACTTACTGAGACTAAGGTCGGTGGAGTAGCAGGGATTTCTGCAGGCACAGGAACTCTGGCAGTTTCTGTCACCTATAGGTTGTTTAAAGGATAATTAATAAACAACTAACAAACTCAAAGACATAAACAGCATAAATTAAAAAAGAAAAACAATTAGGTAGTGTAAATTCTTTGCTGGTCATTGGTAAATATTAGATCCTTAAAAAGATTTGTGTGTAACGACAAAAAGATAAAAGACAGCATAATGTTTAAAAGTGGAAAATTGCAGTAAGAAAACAACTAAAAAAGTTAGTTTTTTTGAAGATGAAAGTTAGTCAAAGTGACAGAAATTTTCTTTATAACATACCTTTGCTTCACCTTCTTTCTGGAACACCAAGTGTTCTTCCCGCACTGCTTCACGTTTAACGCTTGTCTCTTTTTTACTTTCAACGTCATAGTGACTTTTATACGTCTCAGCAGCCTCTCCAAAGGGAAACTGTGGAGGGGCAACTGGCTCTGCTTTTATCCTGACTTCATGTGGCTTCAGCTGAGGTGGCTTCACAGGCTTGGTGATCTTTTGCACAGCAGAAGTAGCTGATAACTCTTTTTCTAGAGTAGCCATGGCAGATCCAGCTATCGAAACCTAAGGATCAGAAGAGAAGAAGTTACAGCTTTGTTGTTTTATTTTCAAAGGAGAGAGTGTATTTCTTGAGCAGATTGCGTATGCAGCAGTTGCTTCCTTATTTACTTGGGTTTTGACACTGAAAAAGCAATATATACAAAAATGAATACTAGTATCATATTGCATCAGTAAAATACCAGCTATGTAATATCCTAGTGTTATTTTTGATGTGTCTAATCTTCAAATGTTTTCTTTTTTTTTTACTTTAAAATTGATCTTTAAATGGCTAAGAAGCTCTTAAGTGCAATACAAGAAATGTCCTCTCCATTTCTTCACTTAAGGCCTTAGCTTTCCATTTAATTCGTCTGCTACTGCAATAAACAATACTACTAATTACATAATTGTTGGTAATTAAAATAACTGAGGAGATTTCAAAATCTTATTATAGGTGAAATATTTTTAAAATATACACAAATATTTAAATAAAAATATTTTAATAGTGTTTAATTATGTTTTAGGCAAAAATAATTTTTAAAATCCAGGTGAAGAGAGAAAGTATGCTTCAATGAGAAAATTAATTTACTGTAGAAAGCATGCAACTCTTCTCAGGAAAGCATCACACTAGAGTAGGAGGAAAAGCCAAATGAAATGGCTACTGGGTATTGAAAATGAGCGTGCTGGTCTTCTTGGATACAACTTTAACTTACCTCATATGTATGATCGGGTTTAGGAACAGCAACTTTGGCAACCGTGAAGTGAGGACTTGCTGTGCGGGGTCGTGGCTGTTCAACATGAATTATTTTCTCAGTTTCTGTTGCTCTTTTTATCTACACAAAGCAATGAAAATAGTTGTTGAGAACATGATGCTGTTCTCCAAACTGAAACAGATTTCACTGAGACATGGTTTCTGGAAAAGAATATGATGTAAACTGGCTCTAACCTCTTTTGATATATGAACTTCCTGCTTTTCAGCAGCTGAGATGTGTTTCTCAGGAGGAACGTAGACAGTTTTAACTTCTTTAGTGACAACGTGACGTTCTGCTGGGGCCTCAGAAACACGGTCCTCTTTATAGCCATACTCCAAAGTTTTCTGCTTTACGTAAGTTTCTTCTGCTTTTTCTGGTTGCAAGGGTGATCGAATGCGTGCCTGATCCACTGCTGCAACGACTGTAGCTACAGCTTCAGCCTTTTTTCCAGCTTCAGTCTACAGATAACATTGCCAGAATTTATACAAATATTAATCATTATATTGAAAACTTGCATACATGACAAATAGTTACAATGCTCATTATATTACAGACAGGGAGAGAGTGTATAGTTATGCAAAAGTAATGATGTAAACCTCTAAAGTATACACCTGTAAATACACTTCAGAATCAGAAGATTCAAATATGTATTTTTTTCTCTAAGTGCTATCTCTGCACATTCAGAATATATCTATGCTTCTCTCGTAATATATATGAATACTTGTCTGCAACTTCACTTTTAATACTTTATAGTCATATTTGTGGCCACTTGTCTGAGAGCATGCAGGTATGTAAATATGCACATAGTATGCTCATCAGGTCCATGTAACTGTTAGATGCTACAAAAACGTAAGGAATGTGTCCAGCATCTGATATGAATGTATTTACCAGGAAATACACCAATAAAAATTTTTTACACAGGTGTATCTGTTAATTCAGTGCTAACCTATTTATAAGGATTTTACAAAAGAATGGAGACAGATTTCTGGTAATTTGGAAATGATGCATTTGTACCAGGACACCAGGACTTCTATTTGTTTCTAATAACTGAAAAATATTGTCTACTTCTATGTATCAGGTTCCAAACTTCTGCCCAGTCAACCAATAGTAGGTAATAGGATGACTACTAGTATTTTTTATTATTATCATAAATGATATAAAATGTACGCCTTATAAATGGGAAAAAAACTAATAGACCATTTCATGCTTATTTTGAAATTGTTATCAATTTAAACTAAAATAATTTAAGTGAAGCCAAAATGTGACTGTTTTCTTATTAAAGTAGTTCTTAGGTAACAAGGACTTCTTATTCAGTATCATTGCCAATTTCAATATAATTGTTTATACTGACTTGAATTTGTCCCTAAATTTACATCATCTAAAAAACAATTGAAATTCCTTAGCAGTCTGACTCCTCTGAGTGCATTTTATATGCTATGCTCATTTACTTATATTTTATAAAACTATTTTATGAATGTACTACAGTGAAGATATATAGATTTTAAATAAAAGCTGTTGGTAACTATGCTATTCTCCCATATATGAGAGTTCCTGGCTTTATTGTAAAAGAGCCTTTCTACTGTGACAGTCCTACTGGAACAAAGAAGTGTCAACAAGTGCCTGACTGTCAGAAGCAATGAAGTGGGCAGACCTGCACGGATGTTAAAGTTTGTATTGTACAAAGAACAATTCAAACCTTAATAGGGAGAGGGTTTTTTTATCTGACAACCATAAAGTTACAGTTGCAGAGTCAGAAATTTGAACCAGTAAACATTACTTGAAAGTCGCTGATAGGGAGGAGGCTGTCACAGAGAAGTCTGGCTGTAGCCATAAAGGTGACATTTTCTGACAGGATGGAATACAAACGTCTTGATCACTAGAAACATAATCATCCTGACTCTGTTAATTGACAATCATCACACTTAATGGGTATGTTATCAGGAATTAACTTGAGATCATTCTGTTGTACCAAAACAGCTCTTAAGAGGTGAGGTTTGCAGATAAAACAAATTGTAACAGTGCATTGGTTGTAATTTCTTCCCAGTTCTGGACACTGACTGGTACTTTGGGTTTACCAGTGGCAATTCTTTTTTGGAACTACAGTAGTTTTCTTAGCTTCCTTTTTAATCTAATTTTTATAGCAGAAATAAAAGTTTCAGTTACATATGATCTTGAAAGATATTTGAACAATGAGAAAACATTTTGGAATGGTAACAGGGAAGGAAAATTAAGTGGTTAGATTCTTGTGCATTGCACACATCTCTGTATTATATGTATACTGGTAAGTATTGTTACACCTTGGCACTTATTTAAATAAAAGTAATTATCTAAAAAAAAAAGTTAAAATGCATTTCAGGAATCAGTCAGTCCATTCCAAAAGTCAGTCAGAAAATAATTATGAGCATCCTATTAATGAAAACAGAAGAGGAAGGTAGAGGTGAAATAATTTAGTCTAATTAGCAAGAGGTCTAAAAGTTTGTCAGTGTAATAATCACAGAAAAAAATGAGCTGGAAAAGTATAGTTAGTATTTTTTGAGGAAAACATGAGATTTGCAAAGAAGAGAGGATAAAAACCAATTATGGTTATCATAGTGCTATTCACCTTTTCATGCGTTATGGTGATTTGTTCTTGTTTGGTAGCAATTCTTTCTTTACTTTTCGATATTGTGACCGGTGGTCTAGGCTTATCAGTGGTAATTACTACCTTAGGTACGGAAGGTTTCATGTCTTCCTTTCTCATCTATTTTTTATGGTAGAGAAAAATAATAGTAATCAATTATGCCTGTTGTCAAAATTACACGGCTTTTTGGGAAAGCAGGATAAGGTTTCAGAACGTGTATCAATAAGAGATAAACATCACTTCAGAATTGGAATAATTCCTTTTTAACCAAGTTATAGCTCATCTTATATGCTAGCTGAGAGACATGAATTCAAAGCCATTAACATAGTGCATTAAACTGTGTATGAAATAGAGAAGACTATTCCCACTTCTTACTTAATTGTGATGTTATCATTGCTATGTTTTGTAGAAAATGTTTGAATAAAAATTATTACTGTCTTAACATTTATTCCCATTAGTAGATAGAACTATTTCATCAGTTACTCCAGCAAACAGTGGTTCCACAATATGGTCTAACAGATGCGTTCAGTCCTCACGCAAATATGAACTTCATTAAATCTAACTCGACACTAAACATCATGTCATGAAAGATAACATTTAAAATTTATATTGAGAAATCTACCTTCAGAGAAAAAATCAGCTCATTAAGCATTAGATGAAAATCTGTGTACCCTGGCAATAAAAGCCATAATGCCCAAAGGACCAGAAGGGCAGATGCACTCCTCTGTGGACAGAGCTGCTATGAGGTCAGTAGAACTGGACCTGCAGTTCTGGCCTTATCTCTGGAATAACTTGCTTTATAAAGTTTTTATTTTGTAATCTTCTTTTCATAAAAAAGGACAGCGAAGTTACATAGCACATTTGATGAAGAATGATGTTTTGTGAACCTATTAGAGCATCTCGATGAAACAAAGATTGTAACATTTATTTACCTTTTCATGAGCTATGTGCACTTGCTCATGTGTAGTAGATATTTCTTCTCTAGCTCTTGATATTCTTTCTTGTTCTCTGTCTTTATCTGTGGCAATTATTACTGTGGGTACTGGAGTTTTCTCTGGTTCTTTTCTCACCTGGACATTTATAAATAAAGAAGTTTAAATGATATATTATTTTAAAATATAAGTTATGTGATTTTCAATGCATTTGGAAAAAAGGATTGAAAAAAGAGAGGAAGAATGTCAAACTCTGTATTTTGAAATCATCTGGTCTGGAGACAACAATAACAACATAAACAGACTTTGTATAAAACATTTAACATAAAAATACTAAAACATTCCACAAATGCTTGCTTTGATATTGAAAGCAGTAATAAAAATTTTAAAAAATGGCTCAGAGAAAAACTGTCCTGCATTTTAATCAGTTTGAGAAAATGTAGGATATTAAAACCAAGTTTTAGGTAACTTTCACTTTGACAAGAATTCAGATGCCAAGTTCAGGTTTAGTGCCCAGGAAAATTTCTGTTTCTCAGTGCTTTAATGATAGGTTAACACTTTCTTCTTTACACATTTCCACTACACTGCAAATGTAATCTTCTCTATAAAAGCCAGTCTTCCATTAAATCATATTTGTCCATTAAAATACACACTAAAATAATCTGAATTCAAATCATTCATTGGTGTTTTCAAAATTGATTTTAATGCAGAATGAGTTTTTCCTCCTTTTTCTGACCCACTGTGCTGCCAACAAACAAAGCAGGCTACAAATGGCAAGCTTTGACACAAAATCAGAAGAAAAAAAAGTGTAACCAAATTTAAGAACTGTTTCCTACATGTCAATTCTTTAAATGATTATGATTACTATCTAGTAAATTACCGTACAATAGGTGAAAAAGAGAGTTTTTCTAAATTAATGTTTTGCAAGTTTATCTATCACATTCTTAATAGTGGAAATGACATAAAAAAGGAAAGAGAGTCATTAAGAAGAGACAGGAAAATAATAGCAATGTAAACTGGAAGAGCAAACATACATAAAAGGGAAAAATAGCATAATGGTATATCATTTGTCTTGTTCGTAGGCTTGTCTTGTGTATGAGATACTAGATTTTTGAAGAAGGTAGGATATAACAATCGTAGGTAACATCTGTATTCACCTTTTCATGAGAGATGTGCCTTTGTTCTTGTGAAGTAACAATTCCTTCTCTAGTTCTCGATATCACTGTTTGTTTTGTGGCTTTATCACTGGTAACTACTACCGTTGCCTCCTTTTTCATCTGATTTTTATAGCAACAAACAAAAAACCAAAGTCTTAAAATTCATTTTAACAAATTGACCATCAAAATAAGAGGAGAAGGAAAAATAAGAGAGGAATGTAAATGAAGGAAAAATACTAAGGGAGAATTATATTATTCCTAAGGGTGTAATTATAAATGAGATATTAGAGAAAAAACTTCATTATTGTAAGAATAATGTTAGCAAATAAATGAAAAGGAAGAATAAGGATCACTTTCATAGAAGGCATTCTTAACCTTAAAAACAGTTTAAGAATAATTAGTTCAATCCTGCTATGATGGAATGCAATGGATAAGTGAACCACGAGCATTCCTTTACAGTCTAGCTTCTCTATATGAGTATGCATGCTTTTGCAGTGCACTGGGTAATATCTGGTTAATTCCTCACGGTCAGTCATGCCTTGTTTGCATGTCAGATGAAGAGATAAAAGGGAAATCAGGAATGTCTGTGCTCTATTTCTACCTGCTCCTGAACAGGTTGAACGTGGACTGCAGTCATTGCTGTCCTTTTAGCAGTTTGCTCTACAACTCCTGGAGCTGGTTCTCTCACCATGGCTTGATCCACAGCAGCAACAACCGTAGCAACAGCTGCTGTTTTTTCACTGTCCTTTCTCACCTATATTCGTCACATCAAAAGACATTTTTTCATGTTTCGCATACATTCAGAAGAAGCACAGAGCAAGTACGAGAGACAAATGTTGCAAAGAAGCATTTCCGTATTTGCAGCAGAACTCTCTCAACAGCAGATACACAGGTTTTTACACACAGACTCTCAGACGCCATTTAGCAGATCTATTCAGCAGTGGTGAGACCCCACATAAAGCAAACCCAATGTGTTTTCCAGTAGTAGACTTTACCTCTCTAGCGCCCGTCACTACCTCGCCAGCAGCAGCACCGCTAACGGTGACTTGTTCTTGGACCCCGTATCTCCCCTCCCATCTCTCTTCAGTTATTTGGGTAGTGCTTGTAGATACTCTTGTTTCCTTCATCTGGGCTTCCATGGTTGCAGTATATCCTTCCTGCTTCCAAGGAGGAAGGACTTCAGCCCCAGCTGTTGTCACTACATGTGGTTTACGGATTGGAGATGGAGACTTCACTGGTCTGATAGGTGAGGTGGAGATTCTTCCAGCAGGAGAAACCGACCTGTTGAAAAAAATAGAGCATTGATGTAATTAATGTAGTGTCATACAATGACAACTGTATAAACAACTTCAGCCTGAACTTGATTTCATTCCCACTATTATATATTATTATATATTATTATAATTAGGGTAACTGCAGTAATATGTAGCTTGATTTTTAAAAAAGTTAAAAAAAAAAAGGTGTTTGACTTGTAAATTACACTAACAATATGCCTAATGTGTACGTTTTTGTCATACTCATAACTGTAACGTGTCTTTGTAGTATCCTAGTTTCCAGAAAGAAGTAAGAGCAAGCAGGTCAAGGAAATTTCACTCCTCCACATATATTTAAAATGTAAAAATTCATCATGACTTTCCATTTGCTCTATCCTAATTCTCCTAATAGAAATAATATAAAAGGCTTACATGCTGTAAGTATTACATATTACATTCATAGCTGATCTCTGTAGAGAAACAAAATGATTAATCTTTGTAAAAATATCATGTGGCAACCACCTAGACAAACAACTGTATCTACTCCTGTACCACATCTCATTTCTATGTGCCGTCCCTACATGTACTCATGCTCCAGGCCCAAGCTTCTGATCAGTGCCTATTTTTTCCTCCATACTTACATTTACAAATGTCAACCACAATAATTGTTAGCCATTTGGAAAGTGCTAGTTTCTAAATCTTGATATTCCAAAAATTCAATCCTAATCCTAGCAGACAGTTTTAAAGCATTTTCCAAAATACTTTAATAGGCTTTCTAACTTGGAATTTTGAGCGGAGTTTTTTTTTTGTGCTGTATTTCCCAGAGAACATTAACAAATAGCATCAGTAGGGGGCAGCATCATCATATTACTTTTTAGATACATTTTCTAATGTCTAAAAGTGGTCTGACTAGCAAGGGAGCACAAACTTCTAGTTCCATATGCTCTCTAGATGGCACTATTTAATCCTTTTTCTGTGTTTGCAGTCTGCTAGTTATTGCTAGTTACTATCAATCCGTTTCTTCCTGTCCTTGCAAGTTGTTCTCAGTGGGGCAAAATTCACCAGCATGTGTAGCTCTGGCAACTTAAATGGGGCTCTTCTGAGCACTCAGCTTGGTGACATTCCTTCCATGATGCCGGTGCTTCAGGATACTGCAACTGCAGAGCTTCCAAAGCAATTCCTCTTTACCTGCCTCTCAGCACGGACATCAAGGGGTCTCTGAGAGCGCAAGCCCTGCTCTTCAAATTGCTCACTTTCCCTCTCAAGAGGCTCTACGCTGCAGAGCTAAACTTCATTTTTCCATAACCACCTTTAGCTTGCCTACCTTCAAAACATTATTTCTACAGTCATTACCAGTACACCCATGGAACATGTGTTCACATTTTTTTCCATATCCTTCTAATATGTTTGTCCCTCATTAATGTCATCGCTCTTCTCTCCGTTCATCTAAAATAATCAAGGGCCAACTGTTCTACTGTCTTCTCTTTCATCATGAACTTGGAGCTTTGAGTGCTACTTTGGCTCTATACAGGGCAATCAAAAGGGATTTTCTTTCATACTGGATAGAAAGTGTACATAGAGGCACACACTTCTATAGTAGTGGCAAGTGTGGCACATTATAACTAACCACCTGAATAAACTCAATAAGTAGTAAGAGCCATTTTATACCATGCTCTCATTCTACAGCATTACTGCATTGTGTAAAAGTGATTCAAAAGCAATATTGTTTGAAAGAATGATAATTTTACCTTACTGGTGAGGGTGTTGGTGCTCTGACATGTCTTACAGGGGATGGTGATTGTCTAACAGGTGATGGTGATTGCTGTCGTGCCATTTGTGCTTTTGCAGCAGTTGGTGGGGTTGGTGATTTTGATGTAGGTCTAGGAGGCATTCGTGGAGGTGCCTTGTGTGGGAGCTGTTGGGCGGCTGCACCTTCTACGATCATTTCAACACTTGTAAGTGATCTGGCGTCAAAGTGGGCTTCAGTCTTCTACAATGGAAAACAAGAGAAAAATACTAGGGTGAGATACTATAGAAGTAATCATCCACATTTCAGTGTTACCTGCTTTGTTTTTGAAAGTTATACCTTTTCAATTCTGGCTTGTCTTGTTTGTGAAATCTGAGCAGTCGAAACAATTGTCTTTGTCTTTTTAGCAGGAACGGCTTCTTCCTCGCCTTTTGGAAGAGAAAACATGGTCAGAAGAATTTCATATGGCAGCAATCAATAAACAGTTGCAGAAATTAATGAAAGGTCAATTCCAAGTATATAAAAAAATATATAAACAACAGAAAAGTAATTAAGCAACCATCTGTTTTTTCTGCAATATCTATAGACAGATAATTGTGAAAATAGTTGAAACAATATTACTGCACTACTAAGTCATTAGAAAAAAAAACAGAACAACCAAACCAGAACACATTTATTGTGGATTCTTCATTTCAGTCCTAGACCTGAAATGATTACACAGTCCAAAAGCCTGAATGAGGTGAAATCCAAGCAGGAGTACTCTGGGTGGCATGACTCACTGCTACAATTCTCTGCCTAAGAATTGTCTTCAACCTCACCTGCCTCATTTACAAGACCTTGTACAGTTATGCAGTCTAATATATTTATTCTGTCAAAGCCAGCTATCAAATACAAAATGAGAACAACTCAAAGAATCCCACACTATTTTCTATCTATTGTATCTTGCATTTAAAGAAGACCCATTCTGGAGAAAAGTTCCTTTTAAATCTCACACAAAAATCTTTGGCAAATTTCATCAAAGACACTGCTTTGTTCACAGCAAGTTAATAATTCCTTAGAAAGAAGTTATAAATTAACTTATTGATATAACTTTGATGAAGTGGTGTGTATTGAACCACTACAATGCATGTTCTCCTATTTTCATGGCTTGCAACTTCAACTCTGTTACCTTGAATTAGCAGTTCAGCTGTTGAAGTAGCACGTCCCATACTATTTGTGGCATTTACTGAATAGGTGCCGGAGTCTTCAGGGTATGCTTCTGCAATTATTAAGCTGTAAAGGTCTCCTTCTTGTAAAATTTTAAAATCGGGGGAGCTTTTGATTTCTACTCCATCCCGATAGAACTTCACCACAGGTGTAGGGATTCCAGTCACTCTTACGTCAAGTCGAACCTGACTTCCCTGCCTTGCAGTCATGCTCTGTAGTCGTTGTGAGAAGTTTGGTGGTGCTGTTCCAGCTGCATATTTATTGAAGAATTAATCAGAAAAACAATAGTGTTTGTTAAAAAGAACTGTAAGGACTAGATACTTTCATTACTAGATGTGCACAAGGTCTATCTCTCTTTCACGTGCTACTGACAGATGATAGTACCTTCTGAAACATTCAAAACCTTAGGAGCTGATTTGCCAAAATGAAAACACCCTTAACTTTTTTCTTGCATTTAAAATTACTGATATTTCTGATTATGCCCATGATTGCAAATGTTTCTAGAATTACTGATATATTGATTATAACCATAGGCATCAAGCACGATCTCTTGGGTATGGCCCTTTATGTGAGTTATTCAGTTAAATATCATTTATATCATTAAATATCATTAGGGTCTCCATCTTGAAGAACTTTATCCTTTCTTTTATGAGTAGTTTGAATCTGTCACCCAGTGTGACAGATCACGAGTGGAGGTATAGAGGGCTAAGCCAGAAGCTTTTAATTGTGAATAAGAGTTTATAAGATCAAGATTAAACTTTATACAGCTAAAGTGTAAAGGACATGATTAGACATTTCTGGTGAGAACATATGCTGAATTCTAGACTGCTTTAGGAAAGGGAAAGTGGTATGCTATATTTTGCCGACCATATACTTCAAATATAAACTTTTTCTGTTATCTGTGACTCTTCTGCTACCACGCTCACACTGCTAGCAGGGAACTTCTTTAGCTGCTTTATACCTGTGACAAGCAGCTCAGCAGTACTAGTTGCTTGCCCAGATCCATTGGTGGCTTGTACGGTGTATCTTCCACTGTTTGCTTCTGTCACGGTGGGGATCACCAGTTTAGCGCGGCCATCACTAAACGAGATCTGCACACCGGGCAGAGTTGCAGCAGAGAGAACCTGGCCATCCCGATACCAGTTCACCTCAGGAACTGGGAAACCTAAAGAAAAAGGAAGACAAATAGAGATTAGGATGCTATGAAATGCCAAAACCCAAAAATTACGGTAATACACACTCGTGTATTCATGGTTATAGTGGAGAATAATGGCATAGGCACTGATATATGGTTATATGTCCAGTGACACAGTGGCAAAGGAATTTTAGAAAGCTCTTTAAAATGCACAGAGCAATAGGGCAGCTGCAAAAGCTCCTGTGCTTAGGAAATCACTTGAATGATGAGGGGTCTATAGTGTTTGGCAATTCTGTTCAGGAATAAAAGTTCATTATAATCATGAGGGGGATGGATTAAAGCACATGAGGTATTTTTAAAATTTATTTGCTAGTATCTAAGTGGCATTGCTTATTGATAACAAATTTATCTAGTCCAATAGTTTGGAGACAATGTAAAAATCAGTACTTCCCACCAAGTTAAGTATTTGTTCTAATACTAAATGGTTTTAGAAAATGAAGTGACAGAAAAAATGACTGCTGTAGACATTAAAATCAAGTGTTATCCAAGTTTTGGGGGTTTTGATTCCTTTTTCTCAAATTCTTTGAGTTTGATTGACAGCAGTCATCTGGAATCAGCTGATCTTTTCAAATATCTTGATCTTGTTCAAATATATTATTCTTTTGTTGTCAGGGTCATGAGCAAGACTCTTCTGGCCAGAAAAATCTAATGGTGATTTTAGATTCCCAGTGAAAATTCTCTTCACAGTTTTCTACTTAGCCAAAATTATTGAGCTACTGAAACCCATTTGATGAATAAGTAAAATTTTTATATGAGCCATGTAAGCAGAACAGCTAATTTAAGGAGATGGTTCCAGCTCAAAGTCCTTTTCGTAGTCCTAGAACACCATTTCTTCAAAAATTCAAATTCCTGCAAATTCACTTGTATTTCTTCACTCAACCCAAATCACCAACTAAACTACACTGGGGCTCAGGAATGAAATCTGAGACTATATTTACAGCTGAAGCAATTTTCCCAGTTCTACTCTGTGGTTTGGGAAACACTAGGGCCAACGAATTCTGCTTCCTTGCTAGTGTATCCCTCCTATAAACCAAATAAATCATTAGGAATTTTAATGTGCCAGAAAAATAACTGTGAGATTAAAATGAAAGAGAAGCTGCGATATGTAGATTGGAACTTTTACTGGTTGACTGCAGTCACACCAGAGTTGGTTAGGAAAGTTTAAAAGACGTGTAAAACAAACTCTCATACACAGAAGATGTGGACAGTTTTAGAGAGGATTAGAAATCAAAAGGTTAAAAACACTTTTAAGCATTGTTAATTTCATAGATGGAAATTATCAAACAGCCCTGATCGGAAGATATAATTCAATTTTGTAATGCTAGTGTAGAACAACTTGGGCATTATCACCATAAATACAGAGTATCCAGCAGATTCCAGTGATTCCATTCAGAGCTGTGTGTCTTCAACATTTTGTAAAAATTAGTTTAAGAACGTTTTATGGTAGGCAACCAAAAACATGTCCTCTATAGAGAATTTCTTGTAACATCAAAATGTTTTATTTTCTTGGGGCAGCATTATATGATGATTAGCAAACATGGGAGTTTATGTGGCAGGTTAAAAAGGTCTGCATTCTAGAAATGGAGTATATTTTGATGCCTCAAATTGCTGTGTCCAAGGGATCCAAAGTTAGAAGCCATTTTGAAAATCTAAGCCCAAATTTATAATTAAAAAAACTCAACTCCGCAAATTTACCAGCAATCTGCTACTCCCATGCCACCAAGCTAGGCAGCACTAAAGGGTATGATCTACCTCGGATTATAGATGTTTTTGGCTGGTTATTCATTTTTCATTCAATTGTCCTTGAGGTTTTTTGAGTTTTAATGCGAAAAAGAAGAAAATCAACCTAAAGTGCCTCAAATCCACTGCTAAAGTAATTGAATTCAATTAGATTCTTCTGACAATTACGTGAGAGGAACTGCCAACTTGTGTTCAATCTACTTGCTGCTTTCAACAATAAGCAGAGTTTAAAGGCTGTCTTGTACTGGTTAATACCTGAAAACATAAGTTCCAAGAGAGGTAAGCAGGGTACAGGTTAGTTCATTATAAAAAAAATCAAACTTGATCAATGCTGTGGAGACATGAGGATGGGCACAATTCTAATGCTGGCAGCACTTCTGACTTGCTTGTCTCGTGACCTGTCAGCCACTGCTTACCCAGCATGACTCCCCCTGCTCTGGCATTTACTGCTTTTAATCACAAGGTTTGGGTGTTCTGTGTTTTCTGAGATTTCTGTTACATGCTAGGCATTTTTGCCTGATATCAAACCCTTGTGGCACTTAATTCACAGTCTAATATAATAGTAAAATTCATTTGTTCTAGTTTACACACAGCAAAATAGCATCTCAGGTGATTGCTAAGCTCTTCTTGATACCCTTAGATTAACTGAACTCTTCACATTTGAATTGTAGCTCTGTATTAATACTTGACTTGTATATAAAAAACCAGTGTTATCAGAGATAGAAAGAAATTCTGAATTTCAAATTCACAATATTTCATTATGGATAGGAAGGGTAGAATAAAGTTGTGTAGTCCTTTATGCAACTAGTTCAAGAAATAAAACTCTCTTATTTGTAACACCTTAATAAAACTAAATGCCAAGCCACTGTTCGATCTTTCAACCTTGGTGGATGTTTTTAGGGCAGGAAAGATATACCAGAATCTCACAATATGAACAAAAGCTAACAAGAGATTGACTCACAAGATATTTGAAATTAACATCCAATATGGCATGTTATTAGAAAAACCAATGTAGCCTCACTTAGTAAGAAATCAAGTTCCTCTCCTAAGTATTCCATGATATCACACAAATGAAAATAGCCAATATCATACATTTAGTCATAATATTAACATCTTATCTTGTTCTGATGATCTATTTATATATTTGGAATAATAATAAGTATTGTGATCAACCGTGGAAAAAACTTTTCACAGAAAATTTTCAGTGTACCGGCAAGAAGAGAATATCAGGACAACTAACTGAAGAGCAAGGGCCAAAGAACAGAATATGGCATGAAAAAATATCATGGATGTAGACTATTGGACATGTTCAAACCCCTTGTGTTGAGCTAGTGTTGTCCAAAGGGACCAGGGGATGAACGACAGTGGATTATAGATGTCAGAGATCTTTATAGTTGGACAGATCATGTGTTTGCACCTGTCACAGAGCATATGAGTAGTGTTTTATGGTATGTGGATCATCACATTGCTAATGCCTGTAAGACAATATAATTCCATCAGCAGAGAACACATGTCATTTCTCCTTAGTCACTGCCGAGGTCAGAGACACTCTTAGAACAGGGTGTTGGTTATCTGGTAACGTTATCTCAGGAGTTTGCTTTGGGTTTTGCACAAGATAGAGTGTTTGAATAGCATGTAGACTGGAGAAATGAAGTATCCTTTAAATTATGCAGCATCTGGCATCTTTAAATCACATCAACAACTTCAATTATATTAATCCAGCCTTGAGCTACCATCATGATCACCATACACATCTATTATATAGCATACTAGGGTTTTCTACCAGGTGGACCTAGATACTGTGCTTTTAACCCCATTGCTGGGACTCTGGAATTAAGTCAACTTAAGGGCACAGGAGAAAGAAATACAGCTTAGCTAGAGAAAGGCTTAGCACAAGGTCACTGAAGAACTAGCACAAGCCTTGCCCTTTGCACCTTCACTCCTCATTCTGTTCAATCATCATCCAGACAAGATTGTTATTAGCAGAGTATGTATCCTTATGTGTGTATTTTTAAGGAATTTACCCCAGTTTGGATGGTTCTGACATACATGAGAATTAGAAACCAGTGGCATGGCAGGATGATTGGCTACTGCTTGGTCAGTAACTTCATGCAGCATGTTTGTACATATGTGACAGCACCTCACAGTGCTGATCACTACAGTATGATATAGATATATATCCATATTTCAGCACTCATCTTTACCCCTTCAGATCAGATTATGATCTATAAATGTTATTATTTTTATTCACATAAACACTAGAAAAAATAGTATTAAAAAATAATAAATCGTGGAAGAATGAAGCAAAACCTTACCACTAATATGAGCCTCAAAGGTTGCGGCACTACCCTCCAGTGCCACAACACTTTGTAATGGCTGCGTAAATGTTGGTGCTTTTGTCGTCATCTTTACAGGCACTCTGCAAGCAAAAACAACCCGTCATTAGATATAAATAATAAAAATGTTATTATGCGCACTCCCTTCTTGCTAGATTTTAAGAATATTTGTAATAATTTTCAGAAGAATTTACTCTTGTAGGTTTTAAATCAGAATGACCTGGTGAAATGTGAAGATGGTAGATTTTGGCAAAGTTATATAGCAAATTATTCTTAGAGAATGCTTGGCTGAACTGGATGTGAAACCATTATATTTAGTGGAGCTGTGCTTTGACATTGCAAGTGTGCAGCAGAAGACTAAATTCTGCCTGACTCACTGCATGACCTTCCACAGGTCATCCAGCCTCTATTCGTCTATTAACTTTTCTATCTGAAGAGAAAATAATTTCCATGTATAATTTTTTAAAATGTTTCGTTGGTGCAAAGCATTTGCATTCTCCGATGAGAAGATATCTGGGTCACTAAGCAGGAACTGAAGGAATGTGAAGGTCTTCAATGTATTTGGCTCATAATAATGATCAAAATGACAGGAGATAATTTTAAAAGCAGTCTGTAAGTAGTGAATTTCTTTTTACAAAAGCATATTGACATTAAAGATGCAGATGAAATTCTAGTCTTTCTTAGAGAGTATCTCAGTGGAATTTTGAATATGGGAAGACAGCAACCTTCGAAATGTGAGCTAGGATATAAGGTAGCCACTGACACTGATGGCTTGAGCAACTGCAGAGCCATGTGAAATCTGAAAGTTTGCTTTCTCTTGCTATGCCAAAAGATCCTACTTTGAAATAGCACACTGCACTAGAAAAGCTTCTGTGTCAGTATTTTATGTTTGCATGAACATATTTATTTACTGATGTAAAATCATGTGGTTTTTAAAAATGTAGCTAGTTTCTTCATAATAGTATTATACCTCTATTAAAGTTACAATTTTTCTCATCATAAAATTCCCCTGAGAGCATATCAGGTCTTAACAAACAAAGGTTAACCCCAAAATTTTTTCAAGCCAATCCTGCTCACATACTTACTTCAGTTTACTTTGGCTTTTGTGCCAGATTTTGTGACAATCCCAAGCTTAACTCAAAAATGAGAAAGCAAAGTTTCTTCCACTCTGAGCCAAATTTATTCTACCTTTCATAGGGGTAAAAATTCTTAATTAGATGAATGCCTTCATAGAAGTCAGGGCCTGATGCATACATACAGTAAGTGCATAAGGGCAGAACTGGATCTATGTATCAAGATTTTCAGCTTAAGTTATGACTATGTTTTGAAGCTCAGCTAAAATATATGGAAACATTATCAAAGCTTGTATATATATATGTAGTTTCCTGACTTCAGAATAGATCAGAAATAATTTAATTAAGTAAAATTGTCATTGAGTTCACACAACGTTTATATATTTCATTGTCTAGGCAAATTCTGGTGATGAAGATCTGATCTTATAAGGCTTCTTGTATAATTAGAATTGAAAGTATGTGTCTGAAATGTCATGTTCCAGAAATAACCTTTACAGCTGTGAATGACAGCAGACAAGTGTTCCAGAGCTGCCATGTAACTGATACCTTAGCAGTTGTTTCCCTTAAAAAGTCATCAGTGCTTAGCTGATACCATATGCATTTTATCAGAGCTATTCTGGGAGCTTCTCAGTTTATCTCTCAGTAGCATAACCTTGAACACTCCCAAGAGAAAGGAGTTTTTAAGTTAAGCAGATATTTCCATACACTTTTAAAACCTTAATTTACATAGTCTTTAACAATAAAATATACTAGAAAAAAAACTTTTGCTGAGAGTTACCAAAGCTTACGCCAGTAACTTAAAATATAACTTGACAGAGAATTTAAGTGTTCCATGTCTATATGCTGAAACCTATACCCCCTCCATGACCCAATTTATAAAAAATAGATTGTATCAGGATTATTGACTGATAAAACATTTTTTACACCAGCAGAAACATGCTACTAACCTGATCTCTCAAAGTGCCTGCAAGAGTGGGCTAAGCCCAACGAAATCTTCTTGAACGACGTCCTTATCCCGAGTAAGATTTTTTTAGACAATCCCAGCATGAGAATTGTAGAGCCTCTAATCATAAAAAACAAAACTACACAGTCTTGACAGTGTAGTTTTGTTTTTTTGCAATCCCTACACCCGAGGCGAGGCGGGGAATGCTCGACTGCTCAGAAGTGCTAACATAGTTGTTTCGCTTTATATACCCCAGCTCTGCTGACGGGTCTGCCTCATCATGTCAGTGCCAGTTCTGATTGGTTTCCTGAAAGAAAGTATCCTGTAAGAGGGGATTCACTCTCTGTAACCATACACCACCTGTTGGTTTTGATTGACAATGCTAATTTCGGAGGCACAAAAGGGATTCACTCAGGAAACCTCAGCCATTCCAAAGCTTTTGATTTATAATTCAATTTTGTTTATAATGTGCAGTTTACAAGCCATTGCAAATTTCCTACGTCACAATAACAAGACAAAAAAAGTAATAAAGAAGCATTTTAGCAAAGCATATGAACAAGTCAGAAGTCATCATATCAGTGAAATTCAGCCTTACTTTCTTTCATTATAAAACACCCAAGAAGCTACCAAATGCATCTGTCAATCACCAGACTAAATAAGTACGCTGAGCTCAGATATGTGGCTACACACTGTTAGAATACATTGTTTAAATTATTTTTTTCTGTAACTTTGAATTCTAAAATTGTATTTGGTAATGCATAGATTTGGCGTGGGGTTTTCTGTTTCCTTCACAATTTTTCTGTTGGATGTTTCCAAGTAGTTAAGCTTAACAAACAGTAGCATACACTGTGCAGAAATACAAATGTGAAAGTAAGATTACAGAAAAATGCAGTAATTTCTAAAAAACGCTGGATTTTAAGGCTAACAACTTTTTCTAGACCTGTGTAGCCTTGTGAAGACCAGAGTTAGTCAACCATGGAATAAGCATATTAGTTTGTGAACTTCCATTAGCCCAGCTTTGCCACTAACGTGCTAATTGTACCATTAGAGAGGTTACTTCTGAATCAGACATCAGTTAGAAGACTACTCTTGTTTATGGCTGGAAGGGGAGGTGTTTTACTGCAACACCAGATCTACCTGTTTCCATTCCTGCCTTCTTATTCAAAGATCCTTTTCCTTCTCCATGAAGTGGAATATGTGTAATGTGTATCTAGAAAGCTCTAGACTACTTATGTGCTTAAAAATCAAGCATGTGCTTAGGTGGTTTGATAAACAGAGGAGTTCAGTCTGCTGTTACCAAGCTCTACATTGAAAAGGATCTTCCTGAGGATAGAGAAATAAACACAGTTTATTTTTGTACTATCCAGTTTTGTACTATCAGCTGCACTTGTGTTTGAAAACAACCTGAAGGAAACCTCTGAGCAGGAGATAGACAAGGAGAAAGAGACTTCCAGGGCTGCAAGAAAGTATAAACACTATAGTTTGCAGATCTGAAAGAAATAAGAAATTCCATATTGCTGTGATCTCAAAAAATAATTTCAGAAATTTGCTCTGCCCTTCAATTTATCCATCCCATAAGGTGGTGACTTCATGGCTACTCTTGGCATGCAGCAGTATTAACAGAAACACAAACTGGAGAAATAGTCTCTGCGCTGACACTACCTGGACTCTCACAGAGGTTGAAAGTCAAAGTTTTATGGCTCAGTTGTAACATTTTCTTGCAAACAGATGTCAGAGAGCCTAATCACTCTGTACAAGACTTGGTATGATAGCAAATGCAACTCTACACAATAAGGGGGAGGTCAAGTTAGCTTCTACTAAAAGACACAAAATGTCCAAGGAAAGTTGTGTAAAGAGTATAAAATTTCTAATTGTAAACAGAGACCTGATAAATTAGCAGATGGTTGTTTTCTCTGTATTTAAACACCTAAATAGTCAGTGAAAAATCAAACTTGGCTTAAAAACACAGGCTAGTTAGTATTTGAGAACTTAAAAAATGCAGCCGGCCTAATAATGATGTCTAAGTCAAACAATGAAAAAGTTTATGAACATGTAATAATTTCTAAATGGCAGAAATGTACAAACTGTCATTTATGAAGTTATGAGATGGTCAGAAGTTCAAATTTTTCTATTTCAATCAAATCAACAATGACTGATAACAATAATAGAAAGTTACAAGGAAAAAATTTTGCTGTATTCAAATAAGTAAACCCAATATATTGTACTTTAAAAATTAAGTTCCTTTTTTATTTGAACTGTTACATTTGCTTTTGATATTTATTAAATCTATTTTCATTCCAGCAGAAGTTTGTACCTTCTCAACTTTTGAGTCTGAATACAGAAATGGTGAAATTGAAGAGTAAAATATTTATCTAATGTCCTCAAGTAAATATGAATTATTTATAATGCATGCCTTCTGTCACATTTATATTACATGATTTCTACATGTTTAGTGTCCTATAGTGTATCCACAATAGAAAGCTGAAGGATGACTTCAGTTCTATTATTGTGTGGCACAGGCACTGCTGGTAAAAATGACATTGCTTTTTGCTCAAAGTTGAAACAAAAGTCAGATCCAGATAATGACAAAGACTTTTTTTTTCAGGTAGATATTTAAATTTGGGATAGTTATAGAAATTTCATAATTTGCTTCAGTCTGCTACTATTTGAAGTATGAACTATGTATTGCCCAAGTTACTATAATATATGTACTCCACTGTAGGCCACAACACATTTAAGAAATAGCAGGTGATCTTCAACACAGTGAAACATTGTGGTGTGGATACCAGCAATCTCTTTGTATGAGATCCACTTTGATTAATTCTAATCATCCTAATGACCTCATGAGTGGAGCTGCAAAAAAGGAAAGATTACTTTAACAGGCCCACATGAAGATGCTTTGAAAGCTGAAGACTCTAGTCAGCTTAAAGACAAAATGAACTCTTTTTTGAACACTGAAAGCTATACTAAGTGTCTACGTGTACTAAGTGTCACTTAGGAGTAATGAATTAAATAGTTTGGTCACTCTAAATAAAACATCTCACTGATAAGATGCCATCCTTAACCCTTAAAGAACTGACAAAATGGAACCCAAAATGTACTTATATATCTTTGCTGAATTTTCAGTTTTCCAAGTATACTTTTGAAAAAAACACTACTTTCCCTCCTGCCACACACTTTCTTTCTTTAAACTTAGAAATAACTAAAAAATTCTTGACTGTTAAACAAATAAATCCTGACCTGAAATCAAAACAGATTTCCACCACCTTCATCAACTCCTCTTCCCCTGCAAATACTACAAGGAGTACTATGTAGCAATACTTTAAGAACCTTAAATAAAGGCTATAAATTGAATTATATTCCCAAGAATGTCCGCATTTGTCTGCTGCAGCCAGGTTCTGAAAAGAAAATTTTCATATGCCAACAACTCTTATCTGAGCAATTGCAACTGATTATGCAAGATATATTAATCTTTTTCAATACAAAATAAAACTTGTTTGCAAAAAATGGTTACTGAAAAAGGCACTGTGAGTTGCTTTGAAAGCAGAAAAGATAAGTAAGGCACTAACTATTTTTTGAAACTCTTTTTAGCTGTTTCATATGTGGAGAACTTACGGGAAACTGCACATTTTCAGCGTCCCTATTCACTAACTTCATGTAGATAGTTATTATCTCCTTGGAAACACCTAAGAAGGATATTTACAGATGTCACTTTTCACAAGTTTTCCTTGTATATATTTTTCTTTATATATCATCCTCATGCATTTACATATGTGGAACAAGGAAGGCATAAAAATAGTACTTGCTCAGCTCTTCATCTTAGAAAGCCCTACTAAAAAACCTGGCCACTGAGTAAACAATGTGTTTACTGACTGTTCCACTCCCTTCCACAGAACACTAATTAACATCATTGTACTGGAGACGAGTTTTATCTAACATCAAGACCATCCTTAGCACTTAATAGATACATACGTTCTGTCAATTTAGGAAAGCTTTCAATAAATTCACAGACACCTATGATTCGTAAAATGAAACGAAACAAACACACTTACCATTTTTCATAACGGATCCATTCCCTGGGAACACTTGGAACAATATTTGTTTTCCTCATTGGCAAAAAAGAGTTGTTGGATTTTTTTATTTATTTATTATCACCATAATATTTTGTAAGACTACTATTTTGTAAGAAAACAGATATACCGATTTTTGTTTTGCTCCATGTATTATTTAGAAAAGCATTAACACTTTTCTTTTTCCTAAGTAAAGATGTGTTTTTTCAACAGGAAAAAAGCCCACCTCAAATATTCAAGTTTTTCTCACAGACTAACAATCAAGAGGAAAAGCAAAAAGAACCCAATACACGATGAGCACCCAAGATCAGCAAGCATGGAATTCTACAGTTTCATTTCTAGAGAATGAATTTCTAAATAGGAAAATACACCATACTAACAGATTCCAACTGAGGAAAGAACATTAATTTTAGGGGGTTTATATTTTTTGGGGGGAGGGAGGGCAGAGGGGAGTGAACATCTGATATTTACTTTGTTAGTCGTCTGAATGTGAGTACAGATAGAAACACAGTATTTTCTGTGACATCTTTAAATCTAAATAATGTGCAAAGAAGGGGCTTAGTCAGGAAAGCTAACTGTATAGAATCCAGGAGATGCTGGATACTTGTCTTCATTTCATTTTGGAAAAGACTGTTTGTCAGAGATACAGTGTAGTATGCAGAGAAAGTGCCTCAGTCCTCAGCTACTATATTTATGTGCACATATACATAGCCTTGTGACTCTTCTGTGGGCAGGATGCCATTGACTTTTCCATAACGTCAAGAAAGTGATTTATGTGATCAGGTGAAGACATGTACATGATATTTTTTTTCAGCTCGTTTCCTCTCTGCTTGTACTTTAAATTGGAGATAAATTTAAGTTTCTACCATTGAACCTAAATCTTGATGGAGACAAATATTTAATGTTTTGGTGATAAGTTTTAGCAATCCTCAAACATGTTATTTCAGTCCCAGTTTTGCACAAATGACATCTACTTGAATGAAGCACAAAAGTGCTGCACTTCTTACACCTCTCTCTGCGAGAAGTGTGAGTGCATTGCTGCGGTATGCAAAACTAGAGTAAGTCTAATCAATGTGCATATTAAGAATGACAGAATGTTGGATGACAGGGAGTTGCACAATACACATGTATCTGTGGCATTGGCCGAGCCACTCTAAGCCTGAAGCAGAGGTCTGAGTAATATGAATCATTTGCAAGGTAGGCCTTCGACAATCTGAATCAGAAGGCTCAAGCTGTAGAACTGTTATTCCCAAGTCTAACTAGATGTTCTGTTGGCTATTGTGGCAGTCAAACAGCCACTCAAAATGAGGAGTTTTCTGAACTACATTTTTTGATGTTGCAAATGGATGACACTACAAAAGTCCTCGTCTTGCTCTGCAAGAAGCTCTGCAGTGAATTGAAAAAGACACTTAAACTCTGAATTCAAGAAATGGAGACAAAGATTTCACATCATGCCAATGACTCCTCTACAATCCAAAAGATCCAGTTTCAGTTCAGGGGGTTTTTTATACCCTGAATGGGTGCCAGGGTTCTTGAGGAATTCTGTTATTGAAAAGTCCTTGGCTAAACTAAAAATGTGCTTTGAAACTAGCATATCCTTCCATAGAGCACTCTTTTGGACTGTAATGACATGCACTAACTGGAAATGGACTGTACTGTCACACTAATCTAATCCTGAAAGCAGGAGCAATGTAGTGGAAGACTTTTCTATTATGCTGCCTTAGAGAGAGACTCTCTCTTCCCTGAAGAAACACTCGGTACTAATCAAGCATTGGACAACATTTGCTAATATTAATAACCACTCTGTTTGGTGTCTGGCCTCCAGACACCAAAAATCTCAAAGGTGTTAGAAATATGCCAATTCACCCTATATTTAATAAATTGAAGAATAGTTATAAACTCACTTTGTTCTAAATCCTAATTCTATATATAAGCGAGTGGGAAGATCTATTGATGGAATTCACAGAAGAGTAAAATAGTGGGTACTGACAAATGACCAAGGATGTATGTAATTTTAAAGGCTAATATTTCTTTTTTCTATCGTTATCTTTTGTTAGATTTGTCTAACAAACCAAACAAAACCACAAAAAATTATAAATCACTGCCTAATAAAAGCTGTACACAAGTGAATTTTAGTAACGATTTATTCGTAAAGAAACTAAATACAAATGGTAACCTAGAAATATATTGGATAGCACTCAGAGATTCACCTTCTCCTCACCCATGGCCAGTATCTACTAATGGACACAGCAAACAACACGAACACCCTCAGGAAGCAGGCATCTTGCATGTCAGTCCATCTTCTGTTCCACTGCATCAGGCAGAAGAATGGCATCCTGTCTCAAATTGAAGCTAATCTCTTGTGGACTCTCAAGGTCAAGATACACTTCCTTAAAGCCAAAGTTTCTCTTTAAACCTGTGTAAAAAAGGTCAGTTAATATTGCCTATATTTTTAATGGTGGCATGGATGGTTCTCTGAGATCCTGAGACAGTACAAGATTAGAGATCAAATAAAGAGTGATTCCAGACAGAAAAAAAATATATTAAATCTCATCTTATTTTCCAGAAGGCACTTCAGTTATAAAGAACAGAAGATATGAGAAAAATATTAGGATAAAGAACAGGATAAATTTGACCTTTGCGTATGGTCTACATGTTTTAATCATACAATTTCTATGTGCCTTTAGTAAAATTGAAATGATCTTTCATGCCTTTTTTTTTTTTGCTTAGGAATACCTAGCATACCACAGCAATACAGAAAAAAAAACCCAAAACCAAACCACAACAACAAAAACCCAAACAAAAACAAACAAACAACCTCCAAACACAAACAAACAAAACCCAAACCAAAACCCTGAACAAAATATGTGGGATCAATGCTTCCTCAGCTGGACATGAAGGAAAGTGTGCAGGCAGCTCATGATGACACAAACGAAGCTTTTGAACCAATATATGCAATAATTTTCCTTTCTGTTTTTGTGTTCTCTACATCTAGATAGATAAACCTCAGGAACTTAAAGACAAAATAACAGTGCTCTTTCTTTTTTATCAGAGCCTAAATTGAGGAGGTAAGATTTCATCTTGTGCTAGAAGTCACCACAAGGACTGGTGACTTCATGTATCTCATTTATTTAATCTTCTGAAATTGCAAAGTGGGAAGATTTGTTATCTTTATTCAATTAATTAACAATGGCTGTTCCTGTGCTATTAGGTCTACTGTTTATTCTTCTGAATAAAACTTGCCTAGTAGAAAACGTTTCTTACATGCTCATGTAGTTCCATCAATTTGAACTTCTGGAATATTTTGTGTCTTTGAGCTTTTCAATCTTACAACGTCTAGGTTAAGATCTAGGCATAGATTTAAAAAAAAATATTTCACTAAACCTAAATACCTTGCATAGACTGAACTGTGTAGTGTATTACAAGGTCTTTCATCTAACAATTGCATATCTCTTGATGAAGAATTAAGTGAAAAAGGCAGTCACATATTATGAACTTCATTTACATTATACCAAAATTCATAGGATTAGGAAGAGTGTTTGATTTTTGGTTTGTAAATTAAGGTCCTTACAGCTATTGCAGCAGCACAAGTTGTAGCACGGAGTAAGTTGCAAATTACTTCACTGAGAGATCTCTTTGATCTCCCTCACATTGTGTGCCAAGGGCTGGTACGAGCTCAGTCGTGGTGACATTCTCTTCTTCTGAAAAGTCTCCGTCTTTCCCTTCTGGTTTAGCCTGAGTTACACTGGAAGGTTCTGGGGTTTTATTTTTCTCTGAAACAAAATATGTACATTAGTGGAAACAAGTTGCTCATTTAATATGGCAACAAGGTGCTGAAAAGCATGCAGCTGGCAGGACAAGTCACCTCTCACTGTTGCGAAAGCAGAGCAGTGTGCCTTTCCAATTTCATTGCTGGCAAGACAGATGTATTTCCCAGTATCAGCAAGGACTACATTTCTTTTTAAAAGGTAATAGGTGTCTCCTATTTTCTCAATCTGTAAAACAAGAGAAGGCACATAGGAGATTATTAGTAGCATAAAGAAAAATAAATTACCTTTCTCCCAAGAAAAATTTCAACAACATTAGAACATACACTCATATCACCAGATACCACTTGGATATCATCCTTTGTCCAGCAGACATGTGGTTTGGGCTTTCCATGGATAGTGCAATGCAGGATTAAATCTTCTCCTTCCTGTAGAGTTCTATGTCCAAACTTTTGTGTGAACTTTGTCTGTTTTCCTTGTACTGAAAAAAAAAAAAAAAAAGAAATGAAATCAATATTCACTTTATTTTAAAAGGCACAACTAAAGTAACTGAAAAATAAATCTGCTCTCATAAAGTTCACCACATTGAAAGACAAAGAGAGCCTTCATTGGTGCCTGGAACTCAGGATAATTTGTTTGCAAGACAGTAGGCAACTAATAGGCAAACATGGTTTATAGATCTAATATAATGTTTGTTGGAAAATATGAATTTTAAACACCCAAGAATTTCATGCATCAGCACAGTGATATTAGGTTCATGGAAGTGCTAAAGAATCAAGTTCTTTGTGTAGGCAGTAGGTAAATCTATGTGGATTATTATGTTTCAGTAAAGGCGGAAGAGTTAATATTCCACACAAATTTAAAGTGACATAGTCATGAGAGCAAAATTTTGCATTTAGTGTATTGTTGTACATTATGCTCTTTCTTCACTTCCCCCCCTATTATTTTAGTCAAAAAATGTTATTGAAAGATAAGAAAATTGATCTATATTTGCGACAAAATGAAGGTCAGAATGTGGCCCCTCTACTACTTTGACCAAGATCATTAACTGGTCATTTGGCCAGTCATTCCATTAAAGTGGAAACTGGTCATTCCATTAAAGTGGAAACCATGTACCAAATCGTCCAATACAAATCTGATTCAGATCAAGGCAAATAATTGCTTTTCTACTGTAACACCTAAAGCACATGAGACTGATTTTGTGCTAGCTTCATGCCAACTGTGGAAGGACAGATGGCTTCTGAGCCACTACAAGGCCTGACCAATAAAAATTAACTCATCAAAATTGTTTGAAGAAATTTCAACGGTCACCATCCGTTTGTACTGAATAAAAGCATTGCTTACTGTGACTTGTAACTTAATGAGCTGTAAAGCTAGAGTTACTGAGCCACTGTACTACTACCTGAGGTTCCACTTACATTCCACCTCCAGGGCCACAGTAAAAAAGAAAACAACCTCAGAATTCAGACTAAGTATTCTGGACACAGGGAATACAAAGCAACATGTGTTAACACACAGAATACACAGACATATACTACAACAAAAATGAACATTCTGGATTCTTATCACATAAAGCATGTGCCCTTCTTCCTTGTTAATACTAATTGTAGCATGTTTTCATAATATTTAACAAAATTTATCACTGCCCTTCTCAGAAACAGAAAGTTACTGAAATGTTTGCTAAATGTTTTAAACTGCTATGCCGGCATTACTCCGTCCACTGTTCTAGGAAGGAATTCTTGTCTTTGTGCTGTTATGAAACAAAAATCAGCATATCTCACGCAGGTGCCCATCAACTTCTAAACCCAAATATATTGAGCTCAAGGCTATTTTTGCCAAATGTGGGCCTGGCTGGCATGGTGAGGCAGACATTTTGACCCACTGTATTAATTCCACTGCTTAGGTGAGCTCTTACTCGCAATAAGCTTCCAAGCTTAGCTGCTTTTCTGGGTTTTTTTCCAGATACTATAGGATTGAGGCCACAATGAAAAGAGAAGAATAAAAGTGTTACTCTCCCATACTTGTGCTAGCCTAAGGTCTGTATTAGCCAGTCCCAGTAGCTCAAACAACTCAGTTCGTAGCTGTTGAAAGTTAGCATGTGCCAGTTGCCACCACTCTTGCATTGCATGCACCTGAAGCACAGAAATTTGAGATCTGCAGCTTCCCTTCAAGCAAGAGAACCAAGCTTACACCCCTGCCTACTCTTTGCAGGCAGTTGGCAATAGGTCACAGAGCATGATTAGCTTATATTCCAATGGAAAACATTAAGTGGGCATGAGCCACTCCTTGTGATAATTTTCGCTGGATTCTATTACTTGTGTAGTTTGTATTACCTTGTGAAGTCAGGCTGCATCTCATGCCAGGATGGTTTTTACCATTGAAAAAAATCTGGGTAGCATGGTGATAGTGATAATGATCAGACCCCACCCTGACTTTGTATCAGTAAGGCAGCAGAACATAAAAACTAAAATAACCAGTTTCTAGAGAGTGAAGGGAAAAGTATGCGCAAATAAAACCATGAAGTGACAGTTTCCACAATTCTTTCAGGCATGGTCTTGAACTCAACAGGGAAACAAACTCTGCTGTAAAAGAAGAGTCCATTCTCTGACAGCAACCTTCAAAACAGAGTGGATGGTTATTTACACCATGGTTTTCCCATATCATAACAAAACCTCAGAATAATATAAGACAACTTGTCAATTACAAATTATTTTTTGGCTGGACATCCCATGAATCTACAAAAGCTAGAAAAAACAGACCCTTTCCTGCCTTGTGGGAAAAAAAAAAATCAGGTAGACAGTGGTACTGAAATCCCACTCTTATGGCTTCAGACAATAAGTTTGTCAAATATTAAATATTACATGATTTATTTGTAGGAGCCAGTAGAGCTCTGCTGCAAACTGGGAAATCAGCATGGAAAACTCATCCATATGGAGCAATGCCAAAACTGCATATGGAGAGATCACCTGCATCTGTCTTTATCACATGGATTTCACCCCTGCCCCAAGTCTCTCTCACACACAGGTAGTACCAGGTCAAGCCAAATTATTTTCAGCAGCCTTTATTTTTACTAATTTGCTTCAGGCTTATTTTTAATAACTTTTTTCTGGGCATGTAATTTCCAATCTCTGATGTCTTGAATTGTGATATTAGCAATTGTATCAACTTCCCCGTCTTCTCTGGAAGTTTAGGCTAGGCAGATGCCCCCATGCTGCTCAGAGACTTTGGATTTTCTCAGTATGGCTCTAAATTAAGACATCGCACTTTATAGTTTAGAGATTTTGTCTCAGTCAAGCTCCTAACACAAACAGAAGGATCCTTTTATTAAGGAATATGCAGTGGGTCTCATGACCCAATAGATCTGAAACATCCATAATCCAGAGCTCCAGTCTCCTTGAATACCATACGTAGCCTCTTTAAAGTCTTGGCAATAATTTTTAAAGACACAGGTTCCTCTGGACCACAAAAGATAATACATACGCAAAAATTGCTAGCTTACCCTAGAAAAGTCTCCAGAAATAGGTCCAGAAGTAGGCATACCTTACCAGTCATTTGAGAGGAAGTCACCTTCTCCGTTGCAGCTCCAGCCACATCTGATCCAAAGCCAACCACGGTAATGGCTCATCCTCCCCCTTTGCCTACTGACTCAAACCTGGGCCCTCAGACAGGCTGCTTCTCTTGAAAAATGAAAATAGTTAATCCCTTTCCCCCTTCAAATTTACGCACCTTGTGTAAACACCCCTTCACACGACTCCACATCTTGTAGTCAGGCAACTTCTTTCACCACTTTCTTAATGGGTGTCTGCATATGGGGAAGGAGGAGGGGAGTGTAGGCTAGTTATATGCCTAATATCTTTCTTGTGGGGATGGAGGGACTGAGATTTAAATCTACTCTATAAAAGAGCAATCAGGAAGATGTAAACATTTTGGGGTCTTGAAGTAAATATAGGTTTAAAACTGTGACTGTGACGAGGCGAAATTAACAATGTAAAACAAGAAAGAACCAAGACAACACACCTATGTGTTTTAACCTACATTATGGTTAAAAGAAGGAGGAAGTGAAGCATGCATAACATGGACTATAAAATAAACCATGAGGGGGGAAGCATTATGCTAAAATTATTGCTGAAACAGAATGAGTGTTCTTTTCCTTCAGAGAAATATTAGCGCATCACGAGACATCACTGTCACTCCTTTTTTTCCTTTTTTTTTTTTTAGGTTATCTGAACAGAAAACAGCAGGAATTTTCCAGCAATTTTTTTTTTTGGATATTCATTAGAGTCCTTAAATAAAGAGCATTTAAACCCAGACTGCCAACACAACAGTAATCAGTGTTGAGTACATCTTTGTTTACAAAGCAAAGCATTAAAACCAGGAGACTTTCAGTGTCCTGCTGTGCCTCTGGTATCTCTAATCACTCTTTTTAAAATCTTGTTTCTTGCAGCTACTAAGAGTGTGGCTGGTATCCACAGATCCATTAAAAATTGTGCATTTAAAACTATTCCTGTTTGAAAACAGATGCAATACCATACTCACAAAAATCGAATTTTGTTCATCTAAAATTCACAGAAATGTTCAAATTCTCAGAGAAAAGGTTTACCAAACAAGGGTATTATGTACTTCTACAATGAGTTATTAAGATCTAAAGATGTGCTATGGCAATTTCTGACCTTATATTTATAGCTTTTTGCATTTAATAATTATAATAACGGACATGCAAAAATGACAACGTTCTCAAAAGTGAGCTGACTATTTTATAAAGTTACTTAGACTATGTCAAAAGAACACCCATGGTCACTTAATTTTTGAATGATGGCAACTCTTGGTAAAAACAGAGGATTGGAGGGCAGCTGTGACCTAGAAGGCTCGTCTTTCAAAACAGAAAATGAATGCTATGAGAACAGGATAAAAGTGTCAAGCACTGGTAGCTCTGCAGAAGGCAAAACCTTACAGCATGTAGGACAAGCTTTTTGGTTTTTTCTTACCAAAATATTGCTTAATGTACCACTTCTGCAAGTCAGCTTGCTCGCGTAAGTTATTTGCTGCATGTTTATAACAACCATACATAAAGTCACATTTTATTTTTATGGTAACTGAAACATTCAAAATCATATTAATTATTAAAATCAGCTTTATTGTGAAATGGCAGATACACTTCAGGAAAACAGGTGATTTTTATACCTAAGAAAATTTTTATGAATCTACATTTTTTTGAGATGATTGAACTTCGAAAGCGGTTCATTAAACATAATACCAATTTTAGTTAGAATTTATTTGTACCCCCATCTGCTCACCACCTCCTCCTCCTACTCCCTCTCATATTGCTGTGAAGTTATATCATCTTGGGGATTTCTCCTTTTTCAAAGTTATGAGAATTTTAATAAAGTTGCAGTCACTGGGGCAAAATATCTAAATGTCAGTCTTCCATCTCACCGACCTCTGTCAATTTGCAATATGCATTCTGCTCATAGCATTCTACACAGTAAAAGACTTACTTCATTTTGTGAAATTATGCAAGAGGACGTAAATATTTAGTCTCTATAAATTTTCCATACCAGTGCTGTTGTAACATAAAAGCTGGAAATCAAAGATGCAGGAAAAATCATGTAGCTGTTTATCAGCTCTTTTTACTGCACAAATACAGCAAATACTGAAGTTAAGGAATTAAGTTATATTTGAGGATTTATAAATTAAGTATTCCCCTGGCACTGTTAAATCATTTTTATGAAATATTTAAACAAATTCGAACTTTAATTAAAAAAGAATAGTTGTGGTTGTCCCTGTCAAGAATGAAATGCAACTTGAAGGCAAACAAAGTTCTGGTTCGGATTTACTGCTTTGACATTTAGAAGAATTGTATTTGACTGATTTTTTTAATTTTTTTTTTTAAATTTGAATACACTTTTAAGTATTCCCCCAATTTGGTTGATTCTGCTTGAAATCAGTGTGTTATAAATTTTAAACATGCACAAATGCTCACTGCATAAACTAATAACTTTCTTCTCTTATACTAACCATTTAGAGGATTATTAGAACTTTGTCTATCTTTAATTTCATTAGAAGGCTGAGAAAGGATCAGCCATCTACTTAAGCTGACTGGTACATTGGAACATTTCTCTTTGTAAACTTTGGGTCTACTGGGTGCTAGATGCCACTTGCACAAATCCTGATGATTCTGGGTCAATTCTGTAGCACAAACAATCACAACTCTATTGGAACTGCTGCACATTTCCTTTGTGGAGACTGTATGCTGGGCTGAGACAGATTTAAATCTAATCTATGTCAGTTCATCATGAATGGTAAGAAGCTTTATCCTACAATTATGTTTTTTAAAGTATGTGAGAAAATGCATGGTTGGAAATAATACAATCTATGTTTAAAAAAAATCATAATATATATGTTGATTGTAACACTCTACCTGGGTATATATTGACATTTAAAACCTGTAACTGTTTCCAACACTTCGTAATGCCAAGAATTTTAGAAAACAAAACTCAGCCTCAGATTCAGAAAACAAAACTCAGCCTCAGATTCTAGAAAATCTTCATAACTGTTTTTATGTCAACATCACTCTGAGAAAGTAAAATAAGCACATAATACCGGTAATAAACAAGTAATATATCCATCGTGTCATCAAAGTGGTTTGGTACATACTGTGAATGATGCAGTGTAAGAAAATCAATTTAATGTTGTCTTAGCATGTGAGAATTAAATCTGGTGCAGTCGGTACTGTACTTATTTTGTGAATAGCCAGTACATTAGTGATACACTAATATAGATGACACACAGCATTATCCAGTCTATTCTTCTAATAGGTGGCCTGTTACCTTTCACGTGAAGAATGGCACTGGATGAGATAGTGCCGTTCAAATTTTTAGCCCGAACAACATAGAGGCCAGCATCTTTTTCACACACCTTCTGAATGAACAAAGTATGCTTTGTCTCCTTTTGTAAAAGCTTTAAGTGCTCATCTGCAGTCAGTTTCTGGCCCTCCTTGTACCTGAAGCAGAGAGTCAGTTTTCAAGTCAGAGTTATATCACCGTATCCCACGCATAACTTCACAAATTCAGACAACCCCTGTGACCCTACACTGGCAGCAAGAGATAGAGCTCACTGCTGTGCTCTCCTTTCTTGGTCTTAATCTGCCAATATGGATGAACAGTTAAACAATGCAAATTGCTGGATAATACATTCTTAAGAGTAGAAAATGTGGTTCTGACAATGAACAAGTCCCAGTTATCTCACTGCAGTATTACAGAGGTTACATGAAAGCCTGGGCCCTCAGTTTTGCACTGAAGCATTTTTGCTAGTCAGGTCTTGAGTCAACCCACATCCAACTCATGAACAGCTCTTAAGGCTCAACATACAAATATTCTGAACTTGCGTCTTCAGTATAAAGGACAGTCAAGGACCTTCCTTCATCCCAGCCCATTTAATGTTTACTTAACTCACATCTTCAAACAGGATAGAACAATGCATCAGGAGTTACTTCGGAGAACTGGTGTCATATTCTAACACCTGAGGTCCTGTCACTATGTATTGATATTGAATCCTGATTTACATATTGGAAATTAGAGAAAATTCTGTCTCTCCTTGCCTTCTGATGTTTCAGCATAAGCTACATTTAACCTAACACAACCCCAGAAATATTTTTCCACATGTATATCTAATGAAAATGTTCACATAAGTACAAAATACATGTTATTAATTAATATTAATACAATTAATATTAATTAATTTGTAATTTTAAAACCATCTTTTTTCTATTTCCATGAATTTATAATTTGCGAAATTATTCCAGTTGAATTCTATTTTTTTAAGAATAATATATCAACAGTGCATATATTTTCAAGCTAAATTAATGCTTTCTTACAAGAAAATTAAGGTACCACTTGTTTCACCAATAATATTCCTCAATCTGTGCAATACTGGAATTCAAAACAAGGTAACTTTATTGATACCAACAGAGTGTAGCACCAAGGTTGCAGTGTCCAGTGTTTTTCTCAGTGCAACAGAAGAAATTTCAGTTTACCAAAAACTTACAGTTTAATTCTTCAAATGTGTGATAATAATATTAACATCAAAATTTTCCCAGTAAGAGGCATATTTCATTTTAACACCTTAAAAGAAAGGCCTCCATTGTGAAAGTCTAATGGAATAAGTGAAGAAAAGGCAAATGAGGTAAAAATGGAGGAATATATGCCAAAACATATAGAACTGCTACCAAAATCTTGAAATCCTGCCCCTTTTCCAGTCTCTATTCCTTTTGGTAGGGAATTTTTAGAGTCATCCTTTAAGAAGTTTATATTACATCATCTGTACTTCTCACAAATAAAGTAATCTAAGTAGACATATAGCAATTAAGAGAGAAAGCACATAAATATCTCATATAAAATTGATTCTCTTAATGTAGATATTTAGGTGGATTTTTTAACCTGTAACCTCTCTTGTTTTGACAACTGACTCTCACATATGTGTAAACGTGTACATATCTTCATAGATATGTAGTCACTATATAAATACTTTAGTGTGCACACACATCTATGTGCCTGTCCATACACAGTGCCCAGATCCTGAGAAAATGCAAATGAATTTATTTCTCCTAAATCTGTAGTGTGCTATTATTTTAAGAAATCACTGAACGAGCGAGATGTGATATTCTAGAATATAAAAACTATATGATGTATTTGCTTAAAAGTAATCGGATATGCTTGGAGTAGTTTGATACTCTTGTTTGTAAAATTAGGTACAGGGAGATTATTTCAAGTTGGTTAATTGTCAATAGGAATTTTGAAGGTGGAAATCATGCAGCAGCGTGGAGTAGAAAGGATACAAGCCATTTATTCTAGTCTCTAGATTAACTGATTTGGTTATAGGTGGTTCTTGGTGGCTTACTACAAGGTATATTTACTACTTGTCATTGTAAGCTACCCACCATGTCAGTGTAGGCTCTGGGAATCCCGTTACTCCTACTTCCAATGTTACTGGAGAACCTTCCATGACGGTTTTGTTAGACAGAATCTGGGAGAAGTTAGGCGCCTGTCCAGTTAGGCTGGCCATGCTGTTCTTTTCTGATGAACTTTTAATCTCTTCTCCGGTAACCATCTGCCTCTGACAGCTTCTGGTGGCGTCTGATTGAAACACGAAACCTGAGAATGCATCAGGCAAAGCATGCAGCCTGTCCTGGGTTTTAGTACAGTTATTCAAGTCATGCGATTGTTCTTGTGTTTCTGCCATGCTTTTGTGAAGTTCAAGGTGTTGTAAATGTGTTTTGCACACTTCACTCATCATGCTGAATACTGGTCTGGCTTTCATAGTGCAGGAAGCAGTGCTAGTTTCAGATATTCCTCTTAAGCTGCAAGTCAAAGGAGATACTGCTCTGGCTTTTGCATCAGAATCTGTTAAAGAGATACAAAACTTCTCAGAGTGATCTGATGGGCTTTCTATTCTATTAATTGTAGCACCAGCAAAAGCAGACTTTGTTAAGAGATCAGACGCTTCCACCATTTTTTTCATACTACTGGTTTTCTGCATTTGCAAGCTATAGGAGCTGACATGCAGACTATGAGAACTACAACAGCACTGCTCTTCTAGCTCTGTTTCAGAATGTAAGAGGTTGGATTCTGGTGTCTCAGAAAGCGGTGGCAAAGAGATATCATCAGGTGATATACACTCATATTCATCTCCGGAGAATATATCTTCTGTCAGGAATCCAGTCTGTAAACTATCCTCTTTGGCTGAAGATGACAGCTCTGTATCCTGCGAAATAAGATCCTCACCAGCTGGACAGATAACTGGAATATCAGCCAATATATTCCTCTCCTTGAATTAGGAGAGAAAAGAAGAGAAAGGAAAGAAGAAAAAGAAAAACAAGGAAAGAGAAAGAGTTATCATTCAATACGTTCCCTTGTGCAGAATCTAGCACTAACATTTCTTTTAATTAAGCCTAATGCATTGTGAGGAGCAAAAGGAAATATGTGGAAAAAGATAATTTGTCAGAAAATGTTGCAGCAGCTAACTGGAATTTCAAAGTGTTCAAATAGATTCTAGAAGACATTATTCTAATTATATGTATGCATTTATTCTAACAGTAACAGTGAAAGCAAAATTACCTCTTTCTATAAACAAAGGATAACCTGTGGATTTCCTGTTGGTGCTGTTTATATGAACATTTGCAAGGGGAAGGTGAGGGAGGAGGTGGCCTAATTACATCCAAATGGGAAACAGTTACACAGTGGTCAAAATATATTAACAGTCAAGTTGCTGGCCTTTGATTCTTTGAGTAAAAGAGTCGTGCTCAAGGGTCAAATAATTAAACCAACATCTTTATAATATTTTCCAAGCATTTTACATCTCCTCCATTTTTTTTTTAATTTTGCCAGCTGTTCCAAGATCCTGTCAAACATTAAAAGGCAAAGCAATATTAAAATTATTTTTATGTTATCTTGGATCCAGGAAAAAAAAAAATTCTCTTTCATCATGTTCCAAAGAGAATTGGGTGAGGCACATGTGCATTAATTTTAGTCACAGAGCATCGAAAACATTATCTGATTTGTTAATTACTTCTTTGCCTCTTGTTTTTTATATGAATGGGTAATCACATATTCAGATTTCATTTGTGCAAAGGCTCTCAGCAAAGGTATTCAGAATGTTTTCTTATGTTATTCTCTCATTGCTGAGTTCTATACAAAAATATGTAATCTACTTAGCAAGGTGTCTATCACCTATAAATAAATTAAAATACATAAATACATTGATTTAAGCCCACTCAAATCAACTGGATGCCATTGCTTTACAAACCAGGTCTCTTTGGCAGCATCCAGTACAAAAGTGTAGTGGTACATTTGTTTTGTGTTTCTTTTGGCCTTACTGCTCTAAATATAAGCTAATATTAGTGCATAAAATATAAATAGAAGTAATAGAACCTCACATGTGCCCTGTTCCTTTAGATATGTTACTTTTAATATAAATGTTTTTCCAAGTTACTACGTTTGTTTTTTTAAAGCCATGTGGTTCGTGCCAGATCCATGAATAAATGACTGGAAGAAGGTTGGGATTTTACTGTGTCTATTTTACCAAATAATTCAATTCAGTTGTAGGATGAAGCCCAAGTCCGACTACTAAATGTGTTTTCCAGAAGCATCCCATCATGAACTCTGAACCCTGAAGAGCTGGAAAATGACTCAGGGGAAAATGCTAAGGGAAAGAATGACAGGTGGGCAGTGAGTGAACGAGCTGTCATGTAGGCTTCGACAGCATGAGAACTTTCAGTCCTGGTGTGCCACTTGGGATCAAAGAAGCAGGAGGATCAATGTGCCATGAGAAGGTCTAGTTCACGTTTTCGAGTGTTATGTTTGAAGCGAATTAATATTGCAAAAGTAGCTTGCAGAAGTATAGAAAAAATTAGGGATTGCTGGTCCTCTAGACAAGGAGGCCGGAGATGGACCAGGTCTTTCCTTCAAAAGAGTGGAAACAGAAATCTAATGAAAAGAACCTGCTAGTTCTTTAAATGAAGTGTGGAGTGATGAAAAAGGTGGAGGCATCATGGTTGCCATGATTCACATCTGGTATTTGCTATTTCACATACCCTTGACTTCTCTCCTTGGCAGCTGAGGCACAGTCTGACAAGGACTGACAAAGCTGTGGCTTAGCAAAATAGGAAATATGGTTATGGACATCTGCTGGGTGAGGTGATTCATCTAAAAGAGGCTCTTTGGAACAGTCACAAAATTTTGAGTGAAATCTGGGCTCCAAGTCAATGGTGAAATTCCCGCTGACTTGGAATGGAGGTAGGAGAATTAATTAGGCCTAATTTTGGCTCATCAGCAAATGACAGGACATTCTATATTGAACTGAAGGGAATGTTATTATTAGTTGATTTTCTACAAAACATCACAGTTTAATGTCTTGTAGTATTGATCTATATTATCAGCTTACAAAACAGAATTTTTAAATCTCTCAATCAGTTACCAATGGATCCTACCTTTCTAAGGAGTTAAATACATTACCACTCACTCCAATTTACCAGACTGTTTTACATTATTAATTATCTACATTTACATTCAGGATCCCAAGCCTTCAGGATATTCTTTAAGCTAAAGTAAATTAATATCATAAAACATAGATCTGGCTTAGTATTCACTGTATTTCTAAGGCTTCATTTATTCACTGACAATTTGAAACCTTTCATATTAATTTACTATATATCCATGAATAATTGTCTGCTTGGATTTTTACCATTCTAAATGCATACTCAGTCTTTCACTATCTAATCTTTTGGCATCATCCTCAACATGTATGCAATCCATACTCTGGAACTTATATATGATCTCCACTGCACAGAATTTTGGCTACGGGAATGCAATGTTTTCAGATGAAGGTAAAGATGACTATTTGATGCTGATTTCTGTCATTTGATGCATAGTGTCATACCAACAGTACAGCAAATTATATCCGATACAATGTCACACTGAACTGCTGACAGCTGTAGTTGTGTTCTGTCAGGTTTGCTGTGAATGCTTTCCTGTTATTCCCATTGTTTTTAAACTCAATCAATTGCTTGTTTTTTCAGGTTTTTTGGTAACATTGTAAATGAGAATATAATCAAAGGTCACCAATCCGTAACAATAGCCTTCACTTTTGAGACACAGCAAAGTAAGGAGTAGAATTCCTTTGAGAGTACACAATGATGCTCATCAATTTGATTAAAAATAAGTTAACATGAACAGCAGATACCTGTTCAGTGTTGGTAGGAGGCAGAGTATTGTTTCTCTTCTCAGCAGTGCTTTCTGAATTTATAAACAATTCACCTGATGCCATCTGAAAGAAAATTGTTTTAAAAACCCACTTTTTTTTCATGATTAAGACATTAATGATTCAACAAATTATCATAACCTCCACCATTACTTAAATCAAATTCTGAGCTATGAGGTTTCTTTCACAGGATATTATTTATAAATCAAATACTTTCCTAACTTGTATCTGGGCATCATAGGAATACTAGGGCTCTGGGACATACTAACAACAGCATCCTCTATTACTTCCTCTATTCCCTTCCGTCTTATTGCAAGGGAAAGAGCAGAATGTACTCTTTCCTCAAGGAGGAATGGTCACAAAGAGGACATCTACACTAAGGGTACTGTGGCAATAGGACCAAAGAAAAAATGGTAAAAGATTAAGAAAATAATATTTATTTTAGAAAACAAAAGGAGATCTATAGGCATGTAAAAAGAGCACTTAAAAAAACCTCATAGGGAAGAATATGCAGATTGTATAGAAGGAAAAGGGGTAACTGAAAAAAACTGAAAAACAACTGACAAAGACTGCACTGATAAAACCCATCTTAACAGAGGCTTCAAGATAGAAAAGCAAGAAACTTTCCAACAATACACAAAGCCCTTTAAGAAACAAAGTTCTAGTTATAAAAAAAAAAAAAGCATATAACTAACCTGCTGCTTTTGCTCCACAGCTTTGTCTTTAATAGTGTCACATGCTTCTTGACTATTTATTTCTTCTTTTTTAACAGTGACCAACTCTTCAGAAAACTCAACTTTCTGCCATGCAAAGAGAAAATCAAGTAAGATTATACACAATAGAAAGTAACAATTGTTGGCTGCACACCAACTTATGCTCTATACAGCTGAGTAAAAAAAAAAAAAAAAAAAAAAAAGAAAAAAAAGAAGTGAAATCTTATCTAAAACATGTCATCAGCACAAGTGTAAATTGCTTATGGCAAAGAAATGCAGCAAAACCTGATTAATTCATTCCCAGACAAGCAATGACAACATTTTTCAAAGCTGAAGGAATCTTTGCTGAGGCAAGGAAATTATAGGATACCAAAGACTGAAGAATTCCAGTGGCTATTCAAGAATCTGAGGAATATTAACCAATTTTGTACCCAGTCCCAGAGTAAAGCAAAACAAAGGATTAAGAAAGTAACACAATTAGGAAAAAAAGGAGAACAACAAATCCAGAAAAAAATCAGGATTTCAGAAAAATTCAACTTTAAGTAGTTTATGAATGGTTCTGTGTGAAAAAAGTGTTCTCCAAACAACTTCTTTGATGAAAGATAACTTTAAAGTTATCAAAATTTGGAATTGGCCTTTGATGATCCTTGTGAGTCCCTTCCAACTCAGGATATTCTATGATTCTATGGAAATCAGACAAAATAATGTACTACATTTAGTTTGAAATTCCACTTCTCTTGAAAAGACCATATTGTGTTGAGCTGGCAGAAGAGATGAAAGGGTCAAGCCCTGTTTTGACAGAACCTGGGGCTACTGTCCTGCACACAGTAGCATTTATGTAATACATGGACTGGGAGAAGAACTTAGAAAAACTGAATTGGTGTTTCTGTTGAAGTTTCTTTATAGTCGCAGTGCAAGGCTAAACCTTCTTTCCATTCACCTAATGAATTTTGGAACTCAGTTATGCTTTTGGCATCTCTTACCACTTTTAAGGGTATTAATGGATAATCTGAGTGTTTGTCAGTTTTATAGTGTAATTCCATCAAAGAAAAGTGAAACAACGTAAAGTATCAACAAAAGGAGGATATTTAAGCATCTTAACTTTTTCAACTTCACAGAAGAATTAACTCATCAGCTACAGCTGTTTGTGGGAGATTTTTCAAGTATTACTTTGAGAATGGGGAGGTGGATTAGACAGTCTTCATTACAGAAATCTAGCCTTATCAATTGTGTTCCATGATTCCTCCTCACCTAATATGTTATACTTCATTACACATAAAGCAGCTTATCAGAATATGAAACTAAAAATTTTGTGGTTTTCTTTAATTTTTATGTTAAAAAATTTTTTTTAATTTTTTAATTTTACTTTTAACATAACTTGTTTTTTGGGATGTCTTTTCCAAGAGGGAGTCAAGCTAAGTTGTTTGGCATTTTGTAGATCTAGCAGTTGCCTGTATTACAGTATCAAAGGAAGAAGAAATATGGGGGAAAAAAAGCATTTGTCTAGCTAATCAAAGAAATTGTGACATTTTCCTCTAAAGATTATTTCAGAACAGTAGCATCTCTGAAAGAAGCAAAGAAAAAAACCCTAGAAGAAATATTTAGTGCACAAACAAGTAGCACTTCACTGATTCATGACAATCATTCCCAAAGGTAGTGGAAAAGAGAAAATTAAGGAGTGTTTCATACTGCCATAGATGATGCTCAACTAAAAACACCATTTCAGACACTAAGATGATGTAGATGCAATACACTCTCCAGATTAAAAAAAACCGAAAAATACCTTTATCTCCTTAAGTTCTCTCAGAGATCTACACAACTCATCAACAGAATTAATGATTTCTTTGTACTTCAATACAGTTTTTTCAACATGCTTCTTTCCTTCTTCAATACCTACGAAGGCCAAATAACATGAAAATAGAACAGAAAGCCTCAAATAAATCAGTGTAACAATCAAGATACTTTGTAACCCCAACATATAATTACATTTTTCTATGTTTTGCTGAAGGAATTCTGCGATTCATAGTAATGGGCTTTCCTACCTCTTAGTAGCTTACTTGAGATGGACTCTCATAGTTGCTGCAGGGCTTCTATGTCTTTAGTGGTACTGCTTTAAAAGATGCTGACCTCATAAAGTGTCTCCTAAACTAGTTGCCATATTATACAGCTAGGAGGCACTTAGATCCCTGTTATAAGAAGTACAAAACAAAGGCAGGATAGAGAAGCTTTTTCCCTTGTAATGACTTAAAGAACACAAAGCAGGTTCCTTCTCCTGGCATTCCTAATCAGCTGTTGACAAGAACCCATTCTGTCAGCTCCTTTCCCACAGATAGGAATGCTTAAGATATTGAGAAAGCTTTAAAAAAAAAAAAAAAAAAAGGAAGGAAAAAAGAGAGAGAAGAAAAAGAAGTGGTCTGTGCTCTCTAAATAGTCTTTCCAGGACTAAATTAGAGGAATTTAAAAGCCAAGCCTTTGACTCTTGAAATTTTTTTATATTTAACTACTTGAATTGATATGTTATACAGCATCTTTGCACATCAGGATGGTCACCTTATCTTTGGATAAAGTAACTTTATAAAGTATATAAAAATTACAAGTTGGAGGGAAAAAAAAAAAGCAAAATATGAAGTTCTTTTGACTTTTGTTTTTTTTGGTCAACAATGTTCCAAATCAATACAATAGGAAATACAGTATCTACATAGCAATCTATATTGTTTGCAAATAAAAATTTGGCAATCAAGTCTTATTATTTATTCACAGTATTAATGTAAAAAATTGACTTGGCACTGAGGTATCAATACAATATCACTATAATATCCTCTGACTTCAAAGGCTTGCCTGTTATTAGATAGCTTAAGCCATGAAGTTTTAATTCCAATCTCATGAGTATTACAAGGACATTTACTCTTCTATTTCAAGGTGAACTCAGGTGGCATACAGACAACTAAGTAAATACCAGACTGTATACTACATATTTTTATTTCTTGTAAATATTTGTTTTTAAATCCTTCACCTCTTCCAGCAAATACTAGAAAACAACATTTGGTTTTTGAAGTTCAGAGGATTTTCTTCTTAAATGAACGAATCAAGGAATCTGCGTGCAAGTTACTGTATTTTTTCCTATCAGTACATTACCAGATATCTCCTCACCATATAGCTGTTTAGCAAGGTCCATAATCTGCTGAATTTTTTCTTCTTGTTGAGGCACTGTAGGCTCAAGAAACTTATTGAATTGCTTATAGAGTGTCTCTATTGCTTCTCTTGTTTTGCATTCTGCAGAATACTCGCCAACTCTAATCACTGTTGCACTCACATCTTCAAACCAAAATTGACACTGAGGGATAAAAAACCTGCATTATAATGACTGTAGTTCAAGCTGTTGTAGAATAGACTGGGTTTGTCTTAGACTTTCTATAATCAGTGGCATACAGTATGTCTTAAATTTTCTGACTTTAATCTAACCTGAAAAACATTTCTTCTTTACTAATGGTGCTTCAAGTATTAATAGTTGTTAAATTTTCATTAAACACTAGGCCCATGCTCATCTTACAAGCTTGGTGAGGTTATTGGTTAAAGATTCTGCAAACATAAGTTTCATTTCTAAGTTCTTTCCACTTTATATATCAACTGACTAATTTCAAAAATTTGTTATTATGACCACAGTTATTCTTCTGTGAGGGCTGACAGGTTCTTTAAATTTAGTGTACCAGCAAGTAGGGTTTTTGGTCTCAGCAACCATTAAAGTTGTGAGGAATCTTTCTGCTGACAAGAACAGGCTTTAGAACATACGCACATTAAACATCTTTGTTTAATGATACTCAGAACAGGACAGAATCTGGTGCTCACTCAGTATCATCAGTATTGAACCACTACAGGAAGCAGTTAATAATCATCATTTCTAACTGCCATTGAAATCAGTATTTAAGTCCGTGCCTATTTGCTGAAAGAAAAGTTTTGAGTAAAATGGGATACTTTAGATTGAGGGAAAAAAAAAAAGCAGTCTTAAATTTTAGCTCTAAGAAATAATTTACTTCTGTTAAGTGGAGAGTTTAAAAATGTAAATGTGCAACAAATGTTAACAAGTTGCTTTGCTAATGGTATATGAAAAACATTGATCAGATCACTAGACACCGAAAACATCCTTTAAACAAAACTTTAGTATTGTGATCCATCATTAAGGGAACTTGCCATGCACTTAGATCCCTTTGGAGATATGAGCAGTGTTATTTCTAAAAATAAACAATGATGACAGGATTGTGCTTGCCCCACAGCAAGAGCGCCAACACAATGCAGCAAGAGGGGAAAACACTGTTACAATACTGTTACAAACTTTTTGTTTGTTTGTTTTTAAAAGAAGCAACGCATGAGGCAGTCCTCAGACGCATTAAAACAAAGTTTTTAAAATCTCCAAAAAGACAGATTGCAGTTCACAAAAAAATGATAAATATACTTAACAATTTAGTCTATTAGGAAAAATTTATGTGCTTCTGCTAAGGAACTGAATATTTTACATTTCAGTTCCAGGATTACATAAAACACAGTGGGTACTGTGATAACCTGGTTCTAATGGTTTGATGGCTACTGAAGATGGCCTCAGAGCACACAGAGAAAATGATCATAGATACGCTGAATGACTATGAAAGTCATATGGAGGTGGAGACCTCAGTCGCATGAATTTGGTCACACTGCACATTTTTTTTCCCCCTTTCAGCACAAATTTATAAAGAAACAACAAAAGAAAATAAGGGTTTTTTACCAATTCATTACTTTCAGAAGCCACAGATTATGCCTGAGGCAGTTATAGTAAGTTTTATCTATCCCTGTCCTGCATTATTACAGCCACAGTGGGGATCTCAGGTTTATTAGTACCTCTTTCATCATCTCTTGCAATTGCTCCACTAGATCCAGATTTTGCTTGTAATCTTCCACAACCATGCTAAAGTCATTCAGTTGTTTTTGTAAGTCACTGATTGATCCCAAGAGGACTCTAACTTTAGCATTAGGTTTATTTGCAAAAGAGTCAAGGATTTTCTTCTCTGAATTATCCATCTTCTTCTTAAGAACCTGTGCAAAAGATGTAGCAATGTTAAATAACATAGCAAAAATGTTTCTATTTTTAGGAATAAAATTAAAAAAAAAAACTAAACATGAGGAAAGCATACAAACTTATTTCTTGTCCTATGTTTTAAAAAGTTTCTGTTTCAAAAATCAAAGGAAACTTGATGGCCTCCAAAAAGCTGATTAAAATCAATGTAAATTATCTTTATTAAAGGTATAACTGGGGTAACTTTTTTCAGGCCAGAAATAAACAAATATCTGTAGTAATAAAACAAAGTCATGCATGAATTGCAATTAAAAAGGCCATCGAAGGAAGAGTTTCTGGTGAATGCAAAGAATGGGTAAGGCTAGCAGGGTTCTAAGGTGATAAAATGAGCATGATCAACTCCAGGCAAAGGATACAGCAAAATGTTCTGAAGAAAAAAGTTCATTTTACATGATGAAATGAAAAACACAAGAAAGTAGCTTGATGTAACATGTAATTATTTTGGTTTTTTAAGGAGAGGAACGACTAGGTCACACATATTGTGAAGGAACAGAGGCAAGAATAAAAAATTAAATAGAAAAATAAAGGAGGATACAAGGAGCGAACATAGAGAAGTCAGGAATTGAGGTAAGATCATTCCACTGAAGGAAATGGAAGACTAATGGGAAGAGAACAATGAGAAATGTCTCAATCAATGACTGAGACAGGGGAAGGATATAAAGCTGAGTAACAGGGAAGTTCACAATACATTTTGTGTCTCCTCCGATGTGCTTGGCACACCACAGTAATTCAATCAGTGAAGCCTTTACTAAACCTAAAATTTCTATTACCTGTATTTTCTCTGCATATGTATCGACTTGCTGAATCTGTATTTTAAGTACTTTCAAATTTCGAGCTTTTTCAGTTTTCTTCGTATAGTTAAACTTCAAATTGTTGAACTTCTTTTTGAGATCTTTAAATGATTCTTTGAGCTGAAACAGAGCAAGCTTATTTTTTAGTAAAAAAAAAGAAAGCACACATCAACTTAGGTTTCTTCAAGAGCTGTTTAATGGACAATTTGAACACTTGTCATTTAATACATAAATTAGTAATACTGTGCCATCTCATAAAGCATCCTTATTTCCTCAGAATTTCTTTACAGTAAAGGAAAACTCAATTTTTTCATTCTGAACACAGAGTATTGTTCCCAGAATGGCTGGGGCAAAAAAAGAACTGGGGCAAAGGATGAGATCCTTGCTTAGACAATCTATGAAAAATCCTGTCCAAGAGTTTTCACTGATTTTAACTAGATGTTGATGTCCTTCAAACACTTAAGTCCATTTAGTGGAAATGATGGCCACATAAATGTATACCCATACGTAGTTTCAAGAAAAACATAGTTTTGCTGGGCCTGGGCGAGTAGATTTGTATTTATTAATTGTACCTTTCTCCTACAGTACAACATTCAGTTTATTTCAGTTTATTGCTGGGGTTTTTTTTGTTGGCATGTTATCCCAACCCCACCCCTTTTTCAGAAGTCCAGCTTCTGAAAAGAAGCTAGATATGGGCTTAATTTTATGCATTGTCCAAACATCTTAGTACAATTTTTCACAGCATACAAAGAGGAATACAGCTCTCTGTAGGATCAAGATGTAGATTATATAACCACCTGACTTTGAATAACTATGCAGAGAGATCCTGCCTAACAGATTCAGAAAGCCCTGCCTAACTCCTGCTAGATAGATTTGGTACAGTGTGATGGCATTATTACCAATTAGCACTGACTTGGTGCAGCAAGCCCAACACTAGGGAAAATTATTCTTACAATAATATATTTTTTAATAAAAATTAATAAAAATAAAGTTTTCTTTATATTTTTTCTCTAAAAGCTATGCAATTTTTTATTTTATTTAGAACTTAAAAAAATTCTTTTAGACATTACAATTACTTTTGAATTTCTTTAAGCAACAGAGCAGCATTGGGCAAGTAAAAAACTGACTTAAAATAAATACTATTTTAATTACATTGCAATTCCATGATCACATTTTCAAATTATTCATAATTAATCCATAAAATTTGAAATGGAAGAATATAAAAATTACTGAAATACTGATTATAAGAGGGTCAGATCCTTTAGATAAATAATATTTTGCTTTTAGAATAACATAGAATAAATTATGTAAAATTGTATTTGTCTAAAAACACTGATACAAAAGAAATGCAGTAGTTCTAATGCTTTAGGATCTATTCTTGCAGACACAGAAATGAAAAGAATGTAACTTAATTAGTGTTAACAAGTTCAAGTCGCATCCACAATTTGATAACTAAATATGTATTTGAGTCTTTTTTAATAGTAAAAAGTTGTACAGACTTCCCCCTGCCACTCTCCTCCTCCCTGCCAAAGAATCCAGGGAGTAATGAATGTTTATTTTGCAGCTACTGTTATTGGAACAGCTAAAAATCAATCATCATTATTATTATTATATACTAATGTTAATCCATCAAGGGATATATTTTTCATTTTCATTTCGTCTAGTGGGATTTGGCACATTATTTCAGCAGTGAATAAACAGATGGTGCTCACTCAGTGTAATGAAAAGGAAGGGAATTCTATCACTGGCACTGTGATCTCCAATTAGTTTAAGCTCTTTACCCCGCCTAAGTACGCAGAATAATAAAATCTAAAAGCCCTCTGTTAGTAAAATCACTTCTGCAGAACAATATTTTTTTATTCAGAACACAAGAGCCTTATTTGCTGCTTCAATTCAAGGGAAAGAAAAGATGAACAAGAGTTTATTTTAGTTTATTTCACTGGCTTATGCACATACATAGGCTGGCAGTGATAATTTATAAGGCCAGAGGCTCTCCTCATAGCCTTATGTGAAATTAGATCTCCTTGTTTCAGACATGATGGCTCATGTGTCAAAGGTCTGCAGCTGCTGTCACTCTTCTCTTTTAGCCTCAGTGGAAAAATCAGATTCAGCTCACACTTGAACATCATCCCCTCAGAGCGCATGTACACAACGCCTGCTATCACCAGCAATTGTACCAAGGACAATGTGCGGCTCCCAGCTTTCAGAAATCTGAATGTATCTCAGTTTTGCAAGATTAAATGAAAAGTAATAAAGGAACTATGCATCCTAATATGCTTCAGTGACTTTAGCCTGCTCGTTTAATGGAACTTTGTACCTCGTCCGTTGTGTCATAGTCATTAATCAGGAAGCTGTTCCTAACTATAGTCGCCCTGTCATAGATGGAGTATGATAGTGGAGGAGAAGGGTTTAAGTACCAATTGCTCCAATTTATCATATGACTACAAAATAAATGGAAAAATGAAGTTATAAAGCTGTTTTAAACATGTTTTTTTAACAGTACTGTTCCTAGTAAATGCTTTGATTCCTCTGAGTCACTCTAGGAGAGACTTAAATGTTGTTAACCCCTCAACTTTCCCTTTCTGTTCATATATAAAACATTTAGTAGCATTTATAATCAAAATACCCCATGAAAGCGTGTTGCTGAAAATAGATTTTCAAAGTGACAAAGATTAAGAAACAGCCAAAGCGGGAAGAAAGAAAAGGTGCTATTCAAGTCACTAATGATTACTTTATTTCTGGGAAAACAATCAACATAAATTGCAAGGTAAGAAATGTGTTACATATCAGTTCCTACTGACTTGTGAATAAAGATAGTTCATTACCATTTATGGTTAAAATCCATGTTTTCAGTCATATCTTTCCATAAGTATATAAATAACGACATGAAAAAAAATTAGATGACTGGGGAGAGCTGAGAACTTACTTCAGGATCTGTTTGTTACTCTTTTGTTGCAAGTTTTGTGCAGACATGCCTAAATGTTATTTTTAAAGTGATCACCTAAAGAAAAGGCTATTTCATTGGAAAAGTTATCGTATGCAATTAACTGTGTCACTTATAATTCCACAAACAGATTCAGTGCAGTATTAAGCTACAGTTACCTGAGGCTTAACTCAGCTCTAGCACAGATGATTGCAGTGTAATGCAGCAGACTTGCAGCTCTTCAGAGGCTGCCACCCAAACTAGTTAGTGAAGTAAGAAGCCGAAACTGGCAAACACAGATTCCAAAAGTCATATGAGCTTTCCTTATACTTTTCAAAGATGTAGAGGGCATAAATTCTTTTTTTGGGCCTTTCCAAATTCTCTTTACATTAGAGAAGGCACACAAAAGGCATGCATTTTACTCTTCTGTCCCCCAAGACTGTTTCAAAACTCATGCTATAGATCCTTGGCTATGAATTTCACTGTTTGTTTCCTTGTTTCTTATAGAAGCACTAATATGTTACAAACACAGGGAGCTAGCCAAGGCCTCTAAGTATTTCTTCCAACACTAGTTGAGTTCTAATCACCAAAGCCCTCGCTGACATGCTGAATTTACATGCTTAAATTCACCACATTAAACATAAATTAATTTAAGTATTTACAGCAGAATCCCAAATATTCTCAGTCAACTTTAAAGTGTGCTCTGTACACTGATAAATCACAACTAAATTATCTGGTTGGATGTTTACTATGTGATAGCCATGAACAGCTGCTGCTTGCTGCTGGCACATTAAATATTTATTTGCTTAGACACAGTAGATAGTAAATAAATTGTTTGTTCACACAGGTCTGCTACATACTAGCAATACCCAATTTCTGATGATAACATTAACAAAATCTGAAATACTGAAGTGAATACTCATCACTAATATTCTTGAAGTAGTTTAATGGTTTCTTGATCTCTGAACAGATACTTAATGGAAAAAAAAAAAAGGCCAAATATTTGTTTAGGAAATATTTTCATCTTTTATGTTATCCGCTAACAGAAAAGGAGTCTAAAGTAACAGGTATCCATATGCCAAATTAGTATATTTCATTTAGTTTACATTCAAGATTCAATTAGGTTTGGGGGATGACAGGTTTTAACTTAATCAGTCATGGCTTTCCCAGCTGAAATTGAAAAACAAAATAAACCCCAATAATTAACACTGTAATAGCTATGCAATTATTTTCCAGAGTGTGTCCAGTAACTATGAGAAGACAAAACATACATTTTTCCATATAGGGCATGTGGTGAGTAATACATCACTGATGTGACTTTTCATTTAAGTTTGAGAAACAGAAAATTGGTTTTTTCCTCTACTCTCTGCTCTCCCTGGTAGTCTAACAAGCAAAAAAAATATAAAAATAGTTCTTAGAAAGGAGTCAGGTTCTCTTGCTCGCATTATATAATCTTAGAACCAAAGAACAGGAACAAGAGATTCCTTTAGTGTGTGTCTTTGAATATGGCCAGACTGCTAAGTGAACATTTCCTTTTCTTCAGCAAATTTGAGGGGTTTTCAGTAAAAACCTAGCTAGAATACTTTATTTCAAACATCAAACATTTTGATTCTGCCATGACACTGTAAATTATAATGGGACTTTTTGTTTAGGTACTTTCATTCTCTTCTACAGCATGGTTCCCTCTGCCAGAGTTCCCCTTACCACCTGCTGTTCCTATTACCTCCTACCATCAGTCAAGGAGACACCACAGGAGACTGATGCACAAAAGATCAAAGTGAAACACACTGGGCTTGTAATTGGAAGAGGGATAGAAGTGTAACTGATATTAAAAAAAGAAATCTTTTTTGATGAACAGGTCTTTTCAATTTCAAATTATCTTTCTGTGAAAATGGATACTTTTCATAAACATACAACAATATATTGCAAAAGAAAATCCAAACAATAATTTTTTCATTAAAAATAATTGGGACAAAAAACCTCTTCTTTGGTGATTTTTAGAAAACACAGTCTTTCTTCACTTTGGTGTGGATTTACTTAGCAAAACATAAAAATAAGAAAGTGTAATTTTAAATGTCCTGTACTTTTACTACATATACATCACACTGTAGGGAACATTAGTATGTAATACTTCCAGCTCAGAATCCAGTTTCTGTACTTCATGGATGCAAAGAAATGTAATCCACAGAACATCAAGTTTTAGAGCCCATCAGCCTCTTATTTTAATGGATCACTCTGAGAAAATTAATTCTTTGAAAAGTTTTTCCTAAATTAATTTTTTTGGGGAGATGACTATCGAATTCAACCTGCTAGTTTATGAATGGATTTGTATTTGGCCTACCAGATGCTAAGCTGGTAATCATATTAACTGAGTAATTATTCCTAACTTAAGTTCCATAATGCTAAATTCTAGTCTCTTGTGCCAATGAACCTTTCCCTTCCTCTCAGAAGTTTTTGAAGTATCATATCTTGTGTTAATGAAAAAATGTTTTGTACTAAATTACTCTGAAATTTTCATTAAAATACTGAGAATTCTTTCTAATAGCCTTACAACAGCAATATATATAAATTCTACTTTTGCTAGAAACTTCAGCTCCATAAGAAAAAATCTGAAGGCTGATGTTTCAGATGGAGCTGGCTGAGCTGAAAGCCAAAGAAAATATAGCTGCTCTATTTCCAGTCCTCTTGGTACAGTGAAAGCACTTTATTGCCAGCCCAACAGCTTGATAAAATCCTGAACTGCAGAGGCATGGCACATAGATTACTGTTGCTCCTGCATGGATCCAAGGTTGCTGCTTTTCTGGATACATACGAAGCATTTAGGGGAATGCTAAACAGATATTAGACACAGATATTATAGAACACAGCAGCCTTTTAACAGTCATTTAATATGTTGGGATTTATCACATTTACCTCATTTATCTCTTCTTGAGTGGTGCAGTGTTGGAAATGCTGTGACAGTTCTTCCTCATACTTATCAGCCTTGGAGTTCCAGTTGATGCTATCACACTCAAATCTAGCAAGTTCTTGCTTCAGGTTCTTTACAGAAATATTCAAGCAATTCTAATCAGGGAACAGACAAAGAAATTTATTGATCTCAAGAAATATATTGATTTAACCCACCTAAAATAAAAACAATTTGAGGCAGAACATGCATTGTCAGTCACAATGAACTAGAGTAAACTATTAAACCTTCACAATAAGGACAGGTAGTACACAGCAGTTTCAATGACTAGTCTGAGGAGCAGTTTTGGGTCAAACTCACAACCTAAACATGGTGTCTTCTCTGAGAAAAGAGGAAGTGACTTTCTCTAGTCCTTACAACCCGCCCTAATCAATATATGGAGCCTGAAGAGCAGACTGGCAATGTGAATAAGCTGGGCAAGTCATAAGGAATGTCTTGCTTTCTTCCTAAGTAAATATACTAATACAGGACAATGAAATGAAAGTTCTGCCCTGACTAAATAACTCCATTTTAAAATTATATCCATCTTGTCACGTAAATCAATCCTGAATCCACTAACAAGGTAGTATGGTTATTATATTTCTTTTTCTGTTCTTCTGTTATCTTTCTTCATAGGAAAATAAATGTGCAAAGAGGAGGGAAAGTCATGCTTTTTTTTTTTTCCCCTGACCAATGATATTTTAAGATCAATTTCCTTCCTATTTCAAATCTATTTCAGTTTTCTAGAGTAAAATAAAACAGGAATTCAAAGAAATTAATTTTTCTTTACAAAAGCAATTTTTAATGTGAGTAACTACTGAAAAATAAGTTTCACCATTTAATGTCTGTATATCTTCAAACTCTAAAGGTGGAAATCTTATAATTATCAACTATTACATTTTATGCCTTGCTTTCTTTAAAAATTATCTTAAAGCTCCTTATTTTTCTCAGAGAATTAATACATTTTTGTACATCTAAAATTCAGCCAGATAGCTCCAATAATCTTTCATATTTATCCTTGATTTCACAAATCATTATAATTATACTCACACATTGCTGCACTGAAGACAAGATATCCACTCCCTGGGTAATAAGTAATTTATATAGCTGTCTAATATGTGCATGTTTCTCCTGAGAATTCACAAGGTAGGCTTTAGCATGGTGCACATTTTCAGGATCATCACATATTTCAGGAATATCCAGTTCTCCTGATATTGATAGACATTCCAGCTGAAATACATAAAAATAAAAAGCAATGTGTGTTTAAAATAGCTTACAATTTTTTCCATATCCACCTAAACTTTGTTAAGGTGGGTTTAAGTAATTAAATTTGGGTTCAGATCTGAATTTTAAATTCTACAGACCTCATGCAGCTTTAGATCCAAAATTTTAATTCTGTTCAACAGGCTGATTAATGCTATTCGGGGAAAAAGAAGAAAATAAAAAAGACAACAGGGACCAAACCCAAAGAGAGTTTAACTGCAATTGGAAGAATGTGTATTTTAAAATATAATACTCACTTCTTTTTTGATGTGATGGAATTTGACTGTCTTGTTGAAAATCTCATCATATTCTATCATTGCATCCTTTACTGTTTGATGGAAATGAATAAGCTGGCTTATTCTTTCAGAATTCTCCTTCACAGGAAATCCTTTCTGGCTTGGCAATTCTAATAATTTTATCAGGTATTCAAGCTCAGCATTCAGTTGCTAGCAAAAATAGCACAAGTCACTAAAGTTGCACAAATATACATGCAATTTTTCCTTTACATTTGATGAAATAACCATCTGACAATTGTAAATTGCCTTGGGGAAAAGTCAAAGCCATATACTTTAAAACACTCTCCACATACTGTACTTTTTGCTAGACACAAATTTCAGCTGTCACTGAGAAAAAGCCGTGGATGAAAGCAAGTCAAACATAATTATAGGGCAATAGCAGACCGAATTGCTAAAACTCAGACAGTAATCAGAGGAGGTAGGAAGTTCAGTATGAAGTATCTCAGCCTGAAGTATCAATACTCTGCTAAAGTATCAGGAGCTCTAAATTCAAAAGCACAAAGCTGATACTGCCCTTGCACTTCCACCACCCCAGTGCTTGTGTGTCACTTTAACACAGAGTTAACACTGCACAACACATTCTCTAGATACTGAAGGTAGAATGTCTTCTCCCCTACCCAAAAAACACACACAAACCCTACCTCCTGGAAAAGTCATGTGAAACATAAACACTGCAACCCCAGACAGTCTCTGAGGTCAAAATAAATGTGGATCTTTACTGGACCAAAAAGAGCTTTTGATCCACCATTCACTCCACTAGATTGGTTTCTCACCTGCAGCTGTGGTTTCATTTGGTTCATCTTTTTCTGTCGTTCCAAAACAATTAAAAGGTCACTTCCTAGGTCAACTGGTGCTGCAAGCTGGAGGGCCTCTTGAAGAATTTCTAATCCACAGGTAGTCTAAAATACAATCAAACACTTGAGCATTTCTAACTATAGTGAATAACACCCCCTCACCCATTTAAATTCTAATCTAAATTTGTAATAACAGCTTCCTCAAACCAGACACCCAAATGCTGTCACTAAAGCCTCTCTGTCTCAAACCCTCTGACTGACCAGGGTGATAAGAAACCTTTAAGACAGCTCGAGAAAATAATTCAGGCACCAAGACTATAGGATCCATACACACACTGTCTTTTCTGTGATAACAGATGTGGTGGTGGTGTGATAAGTTGCGCCAGAGAAACAGTGGCTACAAACCTGGTTCTGCTACTAGCCCAGTGAGTGTGGCTTTTTGGCACTGTACACTGTCCCTGTGCCAAAGAGGTTTCAATTCTCTTTCTGTATGAATACAGTTGGACTTGAGTTTAGTAACTACTAGGACACAGTTTAGTTTAGTAACTATTTAGTCACAGTAAAATGATGGTTTTAAAAAGAAAAAAAAAAAGGGCAAAAGAAAAAAAGTACTGCTGGTAAAGCATTGGTTAAATTTGTTTAAAACTTAAAGATTGAAGTGGAGACTAGGATTTGTGTGCATTTCAGTAAGGGAAATAAAGATCAAAAACTTTTCATGTTTCCTGATGACTGAATGGCAGAACATGTATGGAGAAGTATTGTAAGTATCTTACTGATCACCACTCTTTCTTAAATGATACCTATAATAGTTAAAGAGAGAGTCACAAACAAATGAATAACAATTACAGTTGTTTTTTTCCTAGCTATTTTACTTACAATTTTTAGTTGTTCTTTAAATATTTGGCACTGTTGCTTGATGGGTTTTACTTGAGTAATTTCAAAATTCCAGATTGCCCAAAGTTCAGTCAGCTCATTTCTTTCTTTATTCAGATTAAAGATTATATCTTCTGTTACTTGTATAGATTTTTCTACTTTTAATATTAAACTCTCATTTACCTGGCAAATAAACAGACACATTTTTTCCACATATGTTTTTATAAAATACAATTAAAACCTCGTGATACTAAAGTCTCAACAAAGCTTAATAAAACCCCAGCTATTCTAGTGTAACTTTTTAAAGATTTCTGTTACCATTAAATACATTTTTCTCTTAGAAATAGGCACAGATCAATAGATTTTGTATACTGAAGACATCTCTAAAGTTGGAGTTTAAAACCCAGAACAGGTCAGAAATGACTGAATTATTGCTATATGATGGCTATTTAACACTCATACAAAATAAAGTAATTTTTGAATAGACAGAACTATCCAAAGTGGCCTTTTGGGGAAATAAATAGCAAGTAGAAAACAAAGTAGATAAAGAAAAGATGACTCCCTTGTGCTGATAAACCAAGCAGCACTGAAGCATGGAAGGGGTAAAGTGTCTAGTATTCCATTCTGTATCTTCCAGATAGTTCAGTGCTACAACCTAGAATATCCTGGGAACAGGGTAGCAGCGAATATGGTGTCAAAACACTTCCAGGTCTTTAGGGAGATAAAACCTGAATATATGTTAAGTCTTTAAGTGACTGAAGTGCAGCCTCATCTCCACACATACTCGGTTTTCCATTACTCTGACTCTTTTCTTGTGCTTGGTTCCACCCAGCTGTGATGGAACCACACTTAACAGCCTGAGCACTTTCCCTCCTTCCTAGGCTTTCCCAGCTCATCTTGCAAGCTGCTCCAGGTTGCTAAACCACCTTCCCCTTCTCATCCTTATGTAACTGCTCCCTAGCTTGTCCTATCAAACCAGAAAGAACAGCTGGTTATCCAGGCTTTCTGCATTAATTGGGGTTAGTTTAGGAGGTGTGGCTCAGGGAATGATTGCACATCTCAAATTATCAGCTCATGAAAAGTTATTGGAATATTAGATAGGGATGCCTAGGCAGTGTAGCTGAACCCAAGAACAAAAAGACACCAGGAAAGATTTTCTGTAAGTAGCTCTAACATCCATTTCTTTAGAAGAATTCATACACTCAATCAGTAAAGACTGCTTGCCTCGCAGTGGAAGTAAAATAAACATTATACTGTACTTGCATATATGTTGCTTTCCAACATGAACAAAACAGATATCTGCACATATTACATTTCTGTGCATGGACTGGATCATTAAGGGCTTTGTCATTGTTAATCACAAAACTTTTTGCATTACTTCAAATAACACTTTGATATTTTTAAAGTATTTAGTAGTATCAGTCCCTTTAAAACTACGTAGTGGAGAAATCACAATCCGTCAGTCACAGAACTAGGATTAGACCTCATCACAGGGAAATATAAAATATTCAATATAGCTTATCAGATTAAACTCACCACATTTACTAAATTAAGAAAATAGCAACCCGTATTTTGTGTGAAAAAAATCTTCTTTATAGTTTTTTGCCACTGAGTATTAGCTGACTCCATGGCAATTTTATTTTCAGCCTCTCTGTTTGTCTGCAGTTGTTTTGATCTATAGAATTCCTTCAGGTTTTTGATTTTTTCATTCACCTATAGGAAGACATAAACATCAAAAATCAAATCAAAACTTGAGGTGCCATAATCAGAACATTATATAGACATGATAAATACGAATAGCAGCCTCCGAATCTTTTCCTGATTTTAAGATCTATCATTGTCCCTAAAAATCTGTTTGAAGACCAAATAATAACATAGTTTTAAATAACTTGTGAACATGTAGATGGCAAGCAGACAGCAGCAATTTGCTCAGTTTCTGTCACATTACATGGATTTTGTATACCAGCTTATCACGTAATAAATAAGTAAACCCTTTGGCTAATTTTATCTGATAGATTCCATTCCATCTTCAATTTCTTTCCAAATATAAAACAACACCATTGCAGAACCTTAAAATGGAATCCAGATCAAAATGAAAATTAGTTTTCCTGGGCACCATTAGCACAGCTACCAAAATTATGTTGGTATTGAATTGCTTATAATTTCACCAAGGGCTGGGTTTTATTTAATTTTTAAATCCATTCAGATGAATAAGCACTTCAGTGGAAGTAGTGCAAGACAGCAACAAATATCTATCTAGATCAACATATTATGGGACATATTTTTAAAAGTTATATGGAGCGAAATCAGTACATTTAATATTCAGAGTACATATATGGAAGCATTTTCATTATGTATCTAATGAGCGTTCAAATGTTCAGAGGGGAAAAATTAAAATCTATTACAATGGAAGCGCATTTTTCACTCATAAGATTTTCACAATCTAGTCAGAGAATTAATAAGTAATCCATACCTCTATAGCTGACTTCAAAAAGGCCACGTAAGTTTCTAGAATTTCTAGTATTGAACTAATATTTTTTTCAATTTTTTTCAGCTCTGTACTCAGAAATTCAGTTCTGCTGGAAAAAGCCACCACCTGCTCAGGTTCCAACTCTTCCATATCTTTGATGATTCCCTCAGCTGCTTCCAGTTCATATGAAGTTTCCTTTGAAGGGCAGAAGCATAGAAAAATATGTATAATGACTGAAAAGGACTTTTGAATACTGATATCACATTGTTAATTTTCACTAGGATTGCTTTCTTATATATATTGAATTATTTGTTTGAAGAGCTCATAATGGGCATTATATGCTGAAAAGATCCATTTCTTTCCTACAAATGATATTATTAAAATAGCTGTTTTGAAAGCTAGCATATCACAATCCAGAGAAAGAATAGGTAGAAGAGGTTACTCTTGTCAGGGGAGATTATACACTGCAACAAACCAAGGTAATACCCCAATATGCAAAAATCTGGCAGAAAAGACACTAACAACTAACATACGGTCTTGAGGAACTAAAAGAGGTTCTTGCTCATCTGCTGAGATTTTTATATTGTTACTATGTGCTCTCCAGAATTTCTTTAAAGTGAATTTTATTTCCACAGGTACTCTGGACCCATTCCTTGGGTCCCATAAACAGTTGCCTGAAACAAAAGAGAACTCTGTGGGAGTAATGGAGTTTTAAGAATTCAAAATACATAGTCCTAAAATACATACTGCCGCGTTGTTCAGCTTAGGCATGAAATATGCACCTATGTCAAGCAGTGGAGGGGATTCAGCTGGTTTTAAATCACTTTCAGATATTGCAGTACTGCAATGGGAGTAGGAAAGGCCCTGGATGTGACTTAAAAATAGCCTCACCACAGAGCTGAGTGCTGCAGTGCTTTCATACCATGGCTGCACTCCTAATATGACCAATGGATATCTGATGGCAACTTTACAGTCCCCTTCACAGTTTCCCCATATGGCATTTACTTCTTTCTTTTTTTTTTTTTTGCCAATTCATCCCTTTTATTTGGCATAATAAGTTACACAGATTTTCTCTGACTCTGCCTAGACAGTTATTAAACTTGGTTGCGTCATGTGGGACTAGCAATCCGCATTTGAAGAGTCTTCCTATCAAGGGTAGGTACTAGGATCTTGAGGCAGTAACAAATAAGATGGGATAGACAAATGGGGAAAACCAATTATATAAGGACTAACTTTTAATGTTATCTGTGGTTTTGTTCATTAACTACACTTTTTACTTTACACTTTAGTGTACTTTACTTTACACTTTAGTCCTATTTTCCTTTCAAGAAACTCTCAGCATCTCACCTTATTAAGAATTACAGACAGCATGCATTTGTTTCTAAAAGTACTTAAAATCACCGGAGGGTTTTTTTACCTTTGTTTGTTTAGCCAGTTCAAGGTGCTTGTTCAAAACTCTTTCCACCTCACACAAATACAAGCCAATCTCTGTACCAGCTGCAAGCATCAGGGTGATTTTTTTAATCGATTGCGACACCTTCATTTGAAAGTATAATTTACATAGTTAATTTATATAA
>VZRE01015462.1:0-97423 GCA_013396775.1 Cephalopterus ornatus
AACCCGTATGATTCTATGATTCTATGGCTGTGCTTCTTTTGATGCAGCTCAGGATACCACTGACTCTTTGATTTGCAAGTGCACAGTGGCACCTTATGTCCAATTTTTCATCCATCAATATTCCTAAGTCCTTCTCTGTCTGACTGCTTTTAATACTTTCATACTCAAGATTGTCCTGACCTGGATGCAAAGAGCTTGCACTTGGCCTTGTTGAACTTCAGGTTTACATGGGCTTACTCCTCCAGCCTGTCCAGGTACTACTGGATGGCATCCCATCCCTCAGGCATGTCTCAGCTTGGTGTCATCTGCAAACTTGCTGAGGATACATTCAATCCCACTGTCTACATCATTGATAAAGATATTAAATAGTATTGGTCCTAGTGCAGAAGCCTGAGGGAGACTTTGCTCATTTGAACATAGAGCCGTTGACTGCAATTCTTTGAACATATCCATCCATCCATCCAATTCTTTATCCAACAGTTCACCTATCAAATCCACATCTCTCCAATAGAGAGAAGTAAGAAGTAAGCAGGACCTCATCAAAGGCCTTACAGAAGGCCAGGTAGATGATATCCACAACTTTTTCTCTGTCAATTGCTGCAGTCACTCCACCACAGAAGGTTACTGGATTAGTGAGGCGTACACGTTCAATTAACAGTATTGTTGTGAAGGAGTGAAATGAGAAGTGAAGGTACATGCAAAATCAGTCAGCACTTACACTGTCATGGCAAACATGCAAACATACATATGTAATTAAAAAGAAGCATGCATTCAGTCTTTGAAGGATATGTGGGCTGTACTGAGTTAGTTCCTGTTGGATCACAGTGGCACGAGTATAAAGAATTCTCTGTAAAAGTGTCACAAATGTGAGAAAAGATAATTATTTCTGCACTGCAGTATTTGCTGCTGACAATCAGCTTTATATAAAGCCTATTAGAAATAATTGAAAAGTTCTCAGCAGTTCCAGTGGTTATTTTATTAAGAATAATGTGAAGAGTTTGTTTATAATATAGTAAGTGGATAAATCTTTCCTTTTGCGTTTAAATAAAAGAAGTTTTGCTAGTTTTAGTGGATTAAAAAATCCAACCATTGTGCAACTAAACATGGTAAAATTAAAAAGTGTGGGATTGATTTTGTGTGTCTATATCTCATACTCTGTCATATCTATGCAATTAATATATACTAACATACTTACATATGCACTTATCTCTTCTTAAACTGGAGCCAAAATAAATTTTCGTATTCTAAAGAAAAAACCTGAATATCTTAAAAATCCTTTATTTTATAAAAGGGGAGAAAATAGCTGAGGTAGGTTTCAACATTCAGCACAAACTCTTTAATAGGCAAAAGTTTGTATATTGAGGCCAGAAACACACTGCTGATTCTACACTCTTGTTACGGTTCAGACAATGGCTGTCCTGTGCATGTAAAGAAGACTATATTAAAAATAAATGCATCAGCTTACACTGTGTGGGGTTTTTTCCCATTCTGTTCTGTGGATTTTATGAGTAAAAACTTCAGGACATTCTTTGAGCCCTTTTTTGAGAATAATTTGAACCAGAGGTTGTTAGGGCTGAAAGACACCCATAACTTGAATGTTTAGTTATTTATTAACTTCCCTGGCCCATGAGAGGTAGCTAGGATATACTAACAAGGTATTTCTTTCCAGAAAAAATAAGAAAGATACTTAAAATGATGATGCCTACTTGACACCAGGCATGGGGAGTTTATCTTTTAATTTGATCCAATTTTAATGGCAAAAGTCTTGAACTGGGTTTTGCCTCTGTCTCAGTAAATATGAGCTATGTGGTGTTCTAGTTACTGAGGAAACATGTTGCAAATGTCCTACCCCTACTGCATTATAAATGATGGCACAGTAGCCTTGTGTTGTTCAGAATAAAAGGGATGAAAGGAATGGAAAGCCAGAAGTCAAAGTCAAATAACTGCAGCAGGTAGGCAGCCAGCGTTAAACTGCTGAGAAATGTTACAGCTATTTAAACCACCATTTCTCAGATTTTCATTTCCACATCCAGAAAACACCTGTGGAGTACACAGTCTTTCCTTGAATCTGGGAGAAGTGTAACAGAAACCCACATGAAAATGTAGGGTTTCCCTTTGTAGCTTTGCCTATTGTATTGAATTAACAAATACCAAGCCCTATTCAATTCTGATTAATTGAGTTTATAAATGTCTGGTTTACGAACTTGAAATCACAGAATCAACTAGGTTGGAAAAGACCTCTGAGATCATCAAATCCAACCAACAACCAAACACCACCTTGTCAACTAGACCATGGCACTAAGTGCCATATCCAGTCTTTTCTTAAACAACTCCAGGGACAAAATGTGTGGCTATTTCATATTAACCATAAGTTATGGAATTGTAATAAATAATTTTATTATTACTGTTTATTATGTATGCGTATGGGTTTTTTACAGAACATTTCACACAGGGTTTGACTTCTGATACTAGCTGTTTGTTTACCTTGAGGGAAGTATTAACAGCAAAAAACGACAGCTGGAATGAATTTATGCTTCTTGAGTAACCCATATGCTTTAGTTGAGTGACTGTTACCCTGAAACAGGATAAAAGATTTGAACTGGTTTTAGCTTTATGGAGAAATACAGTCTAAACTCAGAAATATTTGTCAAGGGTTTTGGGAAACTTCAGTGTTATGATTACATCCACAGAAACTAATATTCAATGAAATATATGATGTCAGTTCAATACTTTTCCATATCTTGAGAGAGATGGGACTTCCAACCATCTTTTTTTCTCTAATAAAGAAAAAAAAAATAACTTCTCACTGTATTTGTTCTAGACTAGACTAGTGAAACTAAAATCTATGTTCTGTCATCTTCCTGAACAAAAACTGCATTTGGTTTTGGACTAGAATAAGGTTTTAAAGAGCATAAAAAAGACATGTGATTTCACAGGAACACGAATGTTCAATCAAGTGGAATAGATAAAAGATGTTGAACATGCATAGCAGCCAAGTCAGATATACTTCGGAGATGAAAAGTAGAAACTTGACTTTCTTCTTCACTATGTAACAAAGTAACAGTTGATACCACATTGTATTATTACCTAAATGTTATAAAACATTCTAGACATCAAGAGAAGGGATGCATCTGATTTCAATAAAATATTTCAGAAGAAACAAGATTCTAGTCCAGTGTGGATGTTGGTCTACTTGGTGGTGTAGTTTGCCCTACAGAGGTAATGAAATACTTGACCTTCTGAAATACGAGGCAATGTATTTCAGTTCACTCTAAGAACTGCGGGAAGCAGGATAACTGTATAGACAAACACACTGGTTCATGGTTAACGATGCAGCACTTTTAAAGAAATCAATTTTGATTCAGTTATATGTTATTTTCTAGAAGGGACCCTTCTCTGATCTCGGGCTTAGGTGGCAAAGCTTTACTGTGTCCTCTTGATTAAACTCTCTCATCACCACACAGGCTTTGTTCTTCTGCACTACCTAGTGGGGTTGCTGTCTATGCCTCATAATTCCCATCTGCAAAAAAGGCATATTCTGCTCATTAACTCCAGACAAATATTGATAGCCTACAGTGAAAAAAAAAAACAGAATGGAAAGGGAGAGAGGTTTAATGTGAGTGATATTTACTTACTTCATTTAAATACGAGTGAACTTTATCTTTGAAGAAATCGTATTTTGATTTAAAAAAAAAAAAAAAAGATATGTGTAGGCATAGAGCCAAAGTAGTCTATGATAAAAGGAAAAGACTAGTCTAACAGATAACCTGACAGGACACATAGGATAATATTATTCCACCTAACTTAAAATCATAATTGCATTTTAAGATTAATGGGAAGTATTAATATTTAGAAGTACACACTCCCATCTTATCCTCACTAGAGATTAATGAGCATTCAAAGAATGAACAAAATCTCCAATTGGAAATCATTTGTCATTTAGAAAGTGTCATTGATCAACAACCAGCTATTGAGTAGTGCACTATTTGATTTCTATTGAAAATTATTTAAATTTTATGCTTAGTAAGTATCCACAGAAAGATCCTTCAGCCCTCATTCACGCGCACACCCTGTGATCACAAACCAGATAGGGGTTGTCCACTTTCGAGATCCTTTAGCAAGAAAACTCACATAAGCATGTTTAATAGAGATGAGAAAACAGTGTATGCTTGGTCTCCTAGAGAAATCTAAAAGTGCACATGCCCAACATTCTGTAGTGAACAGAGAATCCCTAGATTATTAATCTGAGATGCTCCTTTGATTTTTTTTGAGGGCCTGATTTGATCATGATTTCAGATATGCTAGGTGCCTAAAGTGAGGTGGGAAGGTTTCCACATTAGGAAACTACAGCTAAAATAAATGGAAAGATGTTAATGTCACTACTGTTTTTCCATTCTTTCTGGGAGGATAACATATAAGCAATAGTGTTATTCTAAAAGTGAGGAAAATTTCTGTCCCAGTCCTCAAGGAAGGGAGCTGGAATATTCATGCAGATTTTTCATCTTCACATGACTCATGAATTGATGGAAAATTATACATTGCCTCATTGCAACATTACAAAGCATATTTATCATGACATTGTTTGAATGAAAAATTCGACATTTATTTATCTGTTATTAATATTTATTAAAAAAACAATAGAAAACAACCAAAACCAAAACCCAAAATCAAATCAAGGAGGTAAAATAAAACTGTGTGAAACAAGTAGTGTAATTAGATGTACTGTTTAAGGAAATGTCATATTCACTGAAGCAATGAAATTATGTTGCTTGAAGAGAATATAAATATTTTCACATTATTCTGCCATTACTTTAGCTAATTTTAACATTCTGAATGTCTCAGACAAAGAAGCACGGTAACCCTTTTGAGATCTTGTGTCAAGGAGGAGTCTTCACAGCCATACACCAGTAGGGGATGCCAAAAGAAAATGTAAGAAAAGTCATCTTGTCCCATGAGTGTATACTTGAATTCTCAGTGGATTCCTTCATATTTCATCTGTCTTTCAATTCTGCAGTCAGAAGGCTGAAAAGAGGAATATTAGTAAAAGAAAAATCACAGAATAATCACTAGAATGTAGAAACATTAATTTATATACAATAAAACTTTGTAATGGAAGCAACAGACTATGCAAGTAGTGCTGTGAAAAATTTGAAGATTTTAGGACTCTTACGTATGACAAATAATAGGGTAATAAATAATCAGCCAATACATATCAATACAGGCAAAATGTCTTTTTTTTTCTTTAATGAAGCATCTAGGTTTGCATTTATGAGTTTAAAACATCACAAGGGTCTATTAATTCATTGACATTTCTGTCTGAGTTTGGCAATTGGTTATAGATTTACCTATGATTTATGATTTATCATTTATGGCATAAAAATGTTAATACATTTTTCTAATTTAAGTTATATTTCTATGCTTTGTGGTGATTAAAACAATTACCCTTATTAAATAATGTATTGTGTTGAAATGTCATTTTGCCTTATGAATTCACATTGACTTGCTTGTTGTTTTTAACATATTTTTTCTTTGCAACATTTTCATTCTGTGGTGCAGTTGCATAAAACTAACTGAGCTAGGCAGGCATTCAACCTAAGGACTTCAGTCATATGATGTTCAAAACTGTGAAGTGTAACTGCTTGATTTCAGCAGTAGAAATTACAATGCAAATGATTAAATTTGCATAAACTGTAATTCCCACAAACCTCCTTAAACACTGGAGTACTCAAGATGGAAAATGAGAAAATAAGAAAGGGATGGACTCAAGTGGATCGCCTAAACCTAATTGTCATGGTCTGGGGCTACCAGCACGAGAAAGACAAAGACCCATTGGAACAAATCCAGAAGAGGCCACAAAGATGATCAGAGGGCTGGAACACCAGTCATATGAAGACAAGCTGAGAGAGTTGAGTCTGTTCAGAAGAGGAGAAGGCTCCGGGGAGACCTTATAATAGCCTTCCTGTACTTAAAGGGGGCCTACAAGAGAGCTGGGGAGGAACCTTTTACAAGGGCATGTAGTGACAGGACGGGGGGAATAAATAGCAAATTACAGATCCCTCTACTTTCCATTGTCTCATAAGGCTAATCATCTCAGCTAACATCTACACATCTGAAAGTTAAGAGAGTTTGAGAGAAGATGCAGCAGCAAAAAGAAGACAACTTCAGAAAAGAATTCGCAAATTAAGAAAATGGACTGGGGTCCATATATATATACATATATGTATTGCACAGTTATGTTCACTGTGGCTCAATTTGTTCAGCAGACAGCCTTTTTAGTGCCCACTGACACTTTTTATGTCTTGTAACTTAGTTTTCAGTGCTGTGCTAATCAAACCTTGGTGTCATAAATACTTTGCAAAGTGTGACAAATCTGACTTTGATAGAATGGAGTACTGTTCACCTTGACACTTCCTCTGCCTCATATATATCTGCTTGATACTGCCTTAAATTTAGCAGGGGAATCTGAAAATTACAGAGGAGTTGAAATAGATGAAACTAATGTGATTATACAAAGAATGCAAAAAATATTTTTTATATTTTATGTAAGAAATACATTTTCAGAAGTTTCTAAAAATATTCTAGGTTATTAGTAATTATATTATCTTATACCATTTAACAGGCTACATTAAGTGATTATTTCCACTGTTGAAATGATATTTCTTGAAGAAATATGTTGATTATTTTGTTTCTGCAGAAGATTATTCTTTTAAAATTATCCATTGCACAAATTGTTTTCAGCTGTGCTGCACTGCAGCATCACTTCAGCAAAATATCAATTTATAAAAAAATATCTGTCAGTCGAGGAGAACAAAGTCTCCCATCTTTAGGATTTCTGCTAGCTTTTATTATGTTTAATTTGCTTCATTATTCTCACACTCTTCTTTCTGATCTCTTAGAAATTGATGAAGAAGAATACACAGAGTACTTAACTAATAAAAGTGCAGTTCTGTTCTTCTATACAAATTAGCTGCTGAAAAAGTTAAATAAATTGCAGGCTCAGTGAATAATTCCCATCCCATTAATTCTGTCTAAATCCCAGTTTCCAAACATACCCTCCATCAAAACGCATCTCTTTCATTTCACCTCTATCTGCTTCTGTCAGTCCACACATTTCCTCCAATTAAGAATTCAAAAAACAACCTTTCAAAGAGCTTTCCTCTGGACAGGAGCATACTGAAAATGTTGCAGTAGGAAATAAATAAATAAGTGAAGATGCATTTTATCTCATTTGCATCTCAGCAAAGTGTTTTACTTGGCAAAAATATACTATCAAAGTGTAAAATGTATTCAAGCAATTAGGCTATTCAGGTGAAAAAGATGAACAGGTTCTGGAAATGTCTTTTGATGAAAAGAATTTATACTAACCTTCACTGATTCCCTTTTGAGATGCATTTAATTTCATTCTCCCTTTACATGTCAGTTTATCTACCCCAACACAAGCACAGTGGAATTCCTGACAGGTGTCTGTTCTGTAAAACCTCCAATGTTTGAGACTCCACAGACTTGTTACAGACTTCTGTAATGTCTTCTAGTCACTAGAAAACATTATTAATAATTTGTTCCATTATTTCTTATGTAGTTCATTTATTTCTTATTAATATAGGGTGCAGAGTATTGTTTTTGCAGGAAGCTTGTATGGATTTGAAAAGAATTCTCATGCCAAAGCCACAGGAACATGCACACACCCCTTTTAATCATCTTCAAGCTGAACAATTCTCAGAGTACCTTCTATCATACAAGTCTTGCAAGACAGAGAAACATGGCAAATATAAGTAGTGTACAGCTGCAAGGGATTGTCTAGGGCCACCATACATTTGAAATTATTAAGTATGGATAGAATGTACGTTTTTTTCCATTAGTGGACTACAGAACCAATGGTATTTTGGAGGAGGGAGTTTGGATCCAAGATGACACTGGAAACTAAGAGCATTTTCAGACCGGAACACTCAACTGCTTAAAGGAAGATAGGAGAATAGCTGATCAGTGACAGTTCTGACAGGAAGAGTCCAAGGATTAACCCATGGGAACAATATTAACACATTTCAAAGGAAGAAAACTTTAATTCAGAGGATCAAATATCAGTAAAAATAAAAAGGTAAGTAAAGACATCCTTTTGCTCTGCTTGTCAGAAACATGTGGTCTTCCACATTACAGAGTTTGGTTACAGACAATGCATTTATAACAAGAGGTGTGTCAGTTAGAAAACCCATAGAGTGATGCAACACAAAATTACACAATATGCAACATCATACAACATAAAATGTAATAAATATGCCTTGGAATTAGTTACATTTTTTTTTGTTGTTTTAGTTTCAGTTGTTAAAAAATTCTTTTTTTTTAACTAAAGTTTATTAATTCAGCAAAGCTATATTTTTGGCTGTCTGCATACCGGTACAGATCACTGAAGTGATGGTGAGAAAGGCAGTGGAAGAAAAGCTGGTCCATCTCCCCTTCCTTGTAGAACAAGACCAGTGTCTGATTAGAAGCTAGTCACTTTTCATTTGAGTTGAACAGCTTTACCAAGACAGAACATTGTCCAGCCTTTATCTTTTGTCTTGGAGCTGTTCTGCTTTGTAGTAAGAAATTATTGATTTAGATGGTGAGAAACAATGGCATTACAGCCATAGTGCACTTTGATGGGAAACTATATTTTCATGTCAAGTCCCTGCTTCAGTGAATATTCAAAATTCAGTAGAAAATAAGTTCAAAGAGCATCAATCCCAACTCAAATAGCCTAATTAGGATAGTCTTCTTGTAAGCACAAGGGACGTCAGGCAGGTGTTCTCATGTCTTAGGGGAATACCTAGTCAGTAGGTTATTGTCTAATTAGGAGGCAGTAATTTCTGAAATAATTTAATTTTTTATATTGCAGGTGAATGGTCAGTATATTTTATTACTGAATGGGGTAAAGTAGTGTCTTCTGGGTTCTTTCAGAAGGGAAGGCTACATAGATCCACAGTTGCTTAGTTCCATGATACTATGCTTTGTCTTAAGAGTAAACTGTGTTCTTGGTACTGACTGTTGGATGGCTTGCACAGCTCTTCACTCATTCTGCAGGTATCTATTAATATGTCCATGCAAATTTTTATGGGTATAGTCATTCAATTCTTAAGTCTTTCATTAAGTCCAGGGGCCCTGTTGAGATGGACCCACAAGACCCATTATTGTGAGGCCACTCTCAATAATGTTTGATTGCTCACGGTGATTCAGAAAAGTGCCCAAAGACAGGATGAAAACAAGTGTCACCTCTATTTTAAAGAAAGGCAAACAAGGAGGACCTAGACAACCACAGGTCAGATGACCTCACTTTGATCACTAGGAAGGTGATGGTGCAGCTAATCCTGGAAACCATTGCCAGGCACATTAAGGAGGAAAAAATCATCAGTAGTCAGCATGGATTCAGCTAATGGGGAATTCATGTTTGACCAACTTCCTAAACTTCTATGAGTAACTGATGGGCCTGGTAGATGAAGGGAGTATTGTCTACCTGGACTTCAGGAAGGTTTTTGGCATTTATGTGCATATCAATGTACATACATACCTGAAGGGATAGTGCAAAGAAGAGGGAGCAAGAGTCTATTCAGTGATGCTCAGCAAAAGGACAAGAGGCAATGGGTACAAACTGAACATAATAGGTTCCCTCCGAACACCAGGAAAGTATTTTTTATTGTGAGGGTGACTATACTGTGGCACAGGCTGCTCAGGAAGGTTGTGGAGTGTGGATCCTTGAAGACATTACAAAATGTCCAGCTATGATCCCGGGCAAATGGCTGTAGATCTCCAGGTTTGAGCAAGAGGATTGGACCAGATGACCTCCACAGATCCCTTTCATTCTATGAATTGTTTTTGAGAGTCATTTCAATGACTGGCATCACAAATTTCTTTGAAGAGCTAGATCCAAATGGACATGGGATTTAAGTTCCTTAGGTGGTCTTCAAGCAGAGTGTAAAACTCTAGGAAAATCCTCTGTTCAATAATTGAATCCCTTTCATGGGAGAATTCCTCAAATATTAAAATACCTTCTGATGCACATGCTTAAGACTGACACTGCTCCCTGTGTGCCTTAAGGCCAGTTAGTATCTTCACAGTAGTTCTGGCAAAGTAGTCGTAGAAGGCATGTTCAAGTCACAGCTTATATAATAATGGGGACTATTTTTCCACAAAATGTATTGGAAATATATACTTCTGTTCAAAATAAAAATAAACAAAATAAAATAAAAATAAACAATTGGTCTTTATGTAACTCTTTAATTGTAATACTCATAAGGGAAGGAAAAGACCCAAGTTCTTCACTTTCTTGACTCTGGAAAGCTTTAAAAAATTCCTTTTAAGAGTTTATCATAATTACCAGACTCGGAAAAAATTTCGCTTGTGAAAAAAGTGATTAAGTTGTGTAGAATGCAGCAAAAAACCCCAAGAAAATAGGGAAGAAACAGAAAAAGAGAAAAAGAATGAGCTTGAGTCTGCAAGCTAGTCCTACTAGTAACATTCTAGAATAGGAGACCCAAGTTGCATTTCAAAGGTGTTCATGCACTTTATTCAGTAACTGGTCAATGTAGAATACAATCCTTTAGCACAACTTCTCCCAGCTAGAAAAACTCCATCATACCAACATCATTCCTGTCCGAGGCCATATTTTAAATACAAATAGTGGTTTTCTTGAAAACCTATTTGCATAAAAGCTGCAAGGTATTTCAGGGATTCTTTACATTCTCATTTCTCCATGTAGCTTTAAAGGATGAATATATTTTATATACATACATAACAAATCATATGATTTATAAGACAGAGTAAAATGAATGATTTGGGAATTAAATTCTTGTTAATATTAAGCTTGATGTTCACTCATTGTGAAGTTTCTTAAAAAAAATTATGGAACAGACCCACAATTTTGCCACTACAAGTTTTCTACACTACATTAACTACTCCTTTTAGAAGGAACACGCCTCCTAAAACATTCAAACCCGTGTTTTCACTAACTCTCCATTTTATGTGTGTTGATACCTCCCCAGAAGTAATAGTGCAGTAGAATTTAATGTATACATTTGGAAAAATTTTCTAAAGTGTATTATTAGCAGCATGAAAGACTATGAATCATACAGAATGACACTGAAGAACAAATAATATTCCAATTAAAGTAAAAGAATCTAAAATTAAAGACAATGTAGTTTAAAAAACAAAACAATGCTTTGACAAATACATACCCACAATTTGTTTTTAGGCTTATTTCATTGAAGAATGCAAATACCTTTTTAATAAACTTGTCACATTACAAATACATGCAACATTTCAGTAGAAAAAAGGATAAGCAGAAGTAATTAGTTGAAACATGTAGAACAAAGAATTACACTTAAAATATTTACAGCATTGGTTTTGATATTCCCTTTGAATGGTTTATTTGCTTAAATTAATTAACGTTTTACGGGAGCTTTCAAAAGGATTGTTGCAATCTGAAATCTTAAACATCAAATTTTCCATGTAATAGAGTTGACTGCCTATGGTTTAAATTATTAAAATAACAAAGGAAATAATTAGCAAGTTTGTTTATAAAAGATGTTCATTTATAAATCATGGCTTCATAAATATATCATTTTTAAAACTAACTGGAGACAATACTGTTAAAAGAAAATAAATGAGCTGGGTTTAGGAAATTGTACTAGAAATATTATGAATAAAAAATGCAGCAGGCTTTAGATCTCCAGCCTCCAAGGTTTGGGTCAATAACCATCACATACTGAAGTTAGAAAAACAAATTTCAACTTCCAAAATTGACATTCAAGTAAAAACCCCACTAAGAAGATTGAAATTATATTACATCTACTTCAGGAGAACAAAAGGAAGATGACTATTCATATTGATGCAGTGCAATAAATGGCAACAAATAGAAGACAAAGAAGAAAATTTAGAGGGCGTTAAGTAAAATTCAGTGTGCAAGGAGATGTAAATTATTTTGAAGATTTAGTTACTTTTTAATATAACTTTATGAAACATTTATCTAAATATATATATTTATTTCAGTATAGGGCTTTTCTTAGTGCAACATTCTGGACAGTAAGCAACAACTGGCATAATTATAACTCTAAAAAAAGATTTCTGTTCATGCTCCATTCTTTACCTGAGATAAAAAGACAATGCAATTCATCCTGTCTGTGGAACATAAATATTTCAATATACATCTATATTTTTAAGTCACACATCTATTAGACCCAACTATGTATTCATTATTCTATTAACTAGATTAACAACATATGGTATGAACATACCTCATCTAACAGTTATATAGCTTAGTACATCTTATGAATAGCTGCTGATAAATGGGGCAATAACAAATTAGCAATGCTAAATCTGTATATAACATCCCTTGAATTGTTTTTTCATCATTAATATTTAATAAATTAATTAATGTGGTGAAGTAATAAACTCAAAGCTTACTTTGTGTGATATCAGTGGAGCAATATATTCTGGCTACTAACAATAAAGCCAGGGATAAATGTTTTTAGTTGTCAGCCTCCAAGAAAATTATTTACAAAGTGCTTGCAGTGCACTTTTAAGGAAAAATACAATCATTCCACATTGAATTGATAAAAATACCTTAATAGGGTAAAGATTGGAGGAAAATTCTCCCTTGTTCATGAATTTCAACTTCACTTTACAGTTTTTCCTGTACCCAAGTAACTGACAAGTAGTTCAGCTTTGTGGAATAAGCTAGCACAGAATAATGGAAAAAAGCACTTTTCAGAAGATAACCCTAGTATCATCTCTTGTAATAAAAATAATCTATCCGGATATTACTGATTTAAAATAATTTATTCAGATAAGCTTATTCACATGTATAGAAGTTCTGCAAGTGTTTGATATCCATATTGTAGGATGTCAACACTACTAGATTAAAAATCCATGTATGAAAACGCTGAGTGTCTAAGGAACATAAAAATGTCTGTATGGGAATAGATCAATGATTTATCTAGTACAAAAGCCTGTCTATGACAATGGCCAACAATTGATGTTTAGGAAAGAATATAATAAAAGAAAATGATAAGTCAGCAAATCTGATTAAGAAACATACATTACAAAAAATTTTGTAGAGTATTAGTGTTCCAGGCCATGAGCAAAAGACATATGATCCTGATTTGCAATTACTTACATATAGATAATAAGAAACAAGACAGCTACTTACGTTGCTATGAGTGTCAAGTTTTATGAAGACTACAGGAATCACTCATCTGCCTCAGTGGGCATTTGCTTTCTGCAAGGTCAGCAGATTATGTGACAATAGCAGAATGACTTGCAATGTAAAAACCAAAATAAGTATACGCTTCTTCACATTGAACCTTAAAATGGTCTCACACTAAGGGAGCACTGGTGTGCAGTGGTGTGAGAGGTCTACTAATGTAAGAAGGAAATGAAGAATCAAAGAGAATCCATTTAGATGCTGACTTTTTGTGACTTCAGGCTACAGGGCTGAATATGAATCTATACAGATTCATTTTGATTTGCATTATGAAGTGTTCTAAATTTCTCTGAGGAGATGATAGCATATTTATTTACTGATGATGTATTGACATTAAAACAAAAAAAAACCCAAAACAAAACAGTCCAGCTGTTTTGTTAGAAATTGTGAAAAGTGTCAGTGCTTAGGTCTTCTGCAGCAACTGTGTAATTCAGGACTAAACTGTGCAAGTGACGCTTTGAAATAAAAGCAAGTTGCAGCTTCTGTAGGCACTGAGTTTATTTGCATATGTCAAAGTAACAGCTGTCATACATTCTAACTTCTAGCTTTTTGTTTCTCCATGTCCTTTCAAAGTGTCCTGTCCCGGTGCTATATTTAATATCACATAGTATAACAACTCTGTGACTCATGGTTTTCTTCTTTTTCTACTTCACTTTAGACTATGTCTGTGCCACACCATGCTTTACCTTCCCTGCAGTGATTAGTCATGTATATAGTCTTTACAACAATTTAGTTAGGAAATAAACTTAAATAGCATAAGGTGTATGAAGCACCTGTGGGGCCAAAATGTGAATACAATGAGAACAAGTTGCTTTTAAGCACTAATTAAATATTAATTATAAAGACATAAATTAAAAAGCTTTGCAAATACGACAGTGCCACAAATCGTTGAACTTCCACTTTGGGACAGATTTGGAATTCTTCCTGTTTAATAAAAGAAACTTTATTTGATAGCCAAATAATGCCAAATCAGTCACCATTAGTTGAATATAAAAAAAGTCCTTAAGTATGCTGCTGTTAAAAATCAATACCCTGATAAAAGTTCAAAATTTTAGGAAAGACATTGACCAGAAAGTTTAAACTTTTCCTTAATGTCCTCAGTATAGGAAAAGGTACCCCTTCCAAACTTCCATGTATCTATGAGAGGCATCCAGTCAAAATGTTGGTGATAATCAACAGTGGGAAATAAATATTTTGTAACACTGCCAAACAATACATATATACATATATGCACATTTTACTTATGCATGTGACCAACAAAGGGAGAAAGAAGTGTGCAATTTTCTCTGGGAGGCATAGTAAAGCTTAATGTGACACAAGTAACAGACATGCCAGACAACACTCAAAACAAGATTAGCAAAAGGGGTGCAAATAAGCAAGACATCCTGCTAAATGAGTGTGAAAGGTGAAAGAAAAGCAACAGTGGGCATAGGTGAGATTCCGTCTTTCAAGAGGGACAAACAGCATGAAAACACTAGTCTTGAATGAGGGAATCAAGGTAAAAAAAAGAATACTTTTCTTCATTCTCAATAACAGTAACCTCAATCTTAGCAACTAACTTAGTTAACTTAGCAAACAGCAAAGACCACAACCCTTTATGCTTTTTATATGGGATCAACTCCATGATATTGTATATGCAGCTAATTTGGGATATGCTCTAAAGACTAACAGCACTGTATATGAACTGATCCGTAATGGCAGTAACTTTCAAAGTGTGCTCCTAATAAAATTCAGTCAAATATTTAAAAGAAGACAAAGGAATCAGACTATTGTCATAGTGACTTCTAATTCTCTGAGAGACATAACACGCATAGTGTATAGAAATACTTTTGTACATGAGTTTGTGTGCTACTCTATTTGTATTCTCTATATATGTACGTATGTAAACATACTCAGCTTAAGTAACACATATTTACATATCTCCATTCAGTTGTGATTTTCATAGACAAATCGGTTTTTGAATAGTTATTGTATTTCTCTCACAGTGGGTCAGCTAAAATCAATGGAGCCTTCCCACTGACTTCCAACGAGTCTCAGGTAAGGATGTGATCTCTGGGAGTTCAGAGTATAATAATAATTGCTGTTGAAAAATATATTGAAGTATGTTGAAATATTCCAGTTTTAAAGCAAACTTTTTGATATTGATTCAAATTTTCAGGTCTAGTAATGAACCACAGAGGGAATTATGTAAGTGGATTGTTGGCCTGTTCCACATGGTGCATAATGCCATCAGCTATGTCAAAATAGTAGAGTCTAGTAATGGACACAGAGCAAGATAAATCACTTCAGCAAATGTTGCTTCAAGTCCTATCTATTGCAATCAACCAATCATCCACTGGATATCCAATATATCCATTGGATATATTAAAAAGGTAAGCACACACAGAGGTCTCTGAGGATCAAAAGGTATTAAGATATAACAGAGGTAAAATTAGTGGTAATGAATGACTGTCTTATTAATAGTAATACTAAAAGCAATAGTAATATATAATAATGAATATTGCACCTGCATAATAGTGAAAGGAGACATTACAAAGGTGACAAGTAAATTAGTGAAAGAGGTAACAATGTTTGAAAGTTTGAGATCTGTTTATATGTGAAAAAAATAAAGGAGAAAAAAGTCATTAAAATACAAAGTCTGGCATGCTTTGTAATAGTAGGCATTAATTAATTAAGTAGTATTAATTAATAAATAATTCATGTCAGAATGTATGAAAAATATGAAGCTACACAAATTACTATGAAGGCTATTGCTCAAATATATTTACCAAATTATTCTGCAAAGTAATTCATAAATTAGGAAAACTAGAGGATGGCTAAATAAATGTTATTTTGATAGTGAAGTTTCTGCTTCTTTACTGGGAGAAAACAGTGCAAATTTTTTGCTGTGCTTGTGTAAGTCTTAAAATTTCTGCTCACATTTTGTTTTATATCTTTACCAATTTCCTATATACTGCATGCCCCTCCTGCCAAAAACTGTCTCTCCCTTCGGAGCTTTTAATCTATAACTCGTACTCCTTCCCTATGTCACTGAGCAAATTCAAAACTTGGACAATCATAGTACAGAAAAGCATAGCAAGTACTGTGGTTATTTATAACTATAATTCAGTGGCTGACAGATTCCACATGAGACAGGGCTTGCTGCCTGCAGAACCTCTTTTCCATTTGACAGCGTATGAACTCACCAAAGCCTCTGAAAAACAATTAAGAGGCATTTGGATATGTTAGATGCTTGAAAACTAGCTAGTTTTCTAAAAGTTAATGAATTAAACATATTATCCTGCCTTGCTATTCACTTCTTTTCCCTGAAAGGATAACAGACAAAATAATCTAGTGTGTGTGCTATATGACATAGGGTAATTTTTTACCATATTTCATTGTAGAGACACAGTTAGTTGAAGGGAGATGGCAGGAATTGTTTATAAAGGGGGAAAAAAACCCCGCAAATCAACAAATATGATGAAAATGGTTCCCATTTTTCCCCTATTGGGGATATTAACACTAGAAATCTTGCTACTGTGTGGTGTGAAATTCATACCTTTTTTACTACAATGAACATCATTACAGAATCACAGAATGGTTGAGATTAAAAGGGTCTTTTGAGACTGTCCAGTCAAAATGCCTTGCTAAAACAGCACCAGCTAGAGCAGGTTGCCCACGACTATATGAACAGAGTCTTGAATGTCTCCACAGATAGAGACTGCAGACTTTCTGGGCAACCTGTTGAGCCCTCTCACAATAAAAATGTGCTTTCTTAAGTTCAGATGGAATTTCTTATATTTCAGTTTCTGTCCCTTGTTTCTTGTACTTTTACTGGATACCTATGAGAGGAGTATGTCTCCATCTTCTTTATCAATTATAAATACTGACATGTTTCCTTGTGTCTTCCTTCTCTTCTCCAGTCTGAATAGATCCAGCTCTCTCAGTCTCTTTGTACAACAGATACTTCAGCCTCTACTTGTCTTTGTGCCTTTCATGGGAATATCCACATCTCTGTAGTATGGATACATACTACAGAAAAGGATCTCACCAGGAAAGGATCCCCTCCTGAACCTACTGGCAATAGTATTGCCAGTGTAATCCATTGTAGGCTGTCAACCTGCTTTGGCATAAAATCAGATCGCTGGCTCATAGTAAGCTTGTATTTTTGACCAGGGCCCAAGGTCTTTTTCTGCAGTGGTGTGTGTTCCAACTGTTTGGCCCCCAATATTTACTGGTGCCTGGGGTTATTCCTGCACAACTGCAGGACTTTGCACATTCCTTTGCTGAACTTCATGAGATTCCTGACATATAAATTCTCCAGCCTGTAATGTCCTCCTTAATGGCACCACAACTCTGTGGTCTACCAGCCATTCCTCCCAGCTTTGTGCCACCTGTGAAACTACTGAGGGTGCACTCTGCTCCATCACTCAGGTCATTAATGAACATGTTGAATGGTACTGGCACTAGTACAGTACATCACTAGTGACTGGCCCCAGCTGGACTTTTTTCCATTGACTACAACTCTCTGAGCCCAGCCATTCAGTTAGTTTTTTATCCACTTCACTGTCCACTTACTTAAACTGTACTTTGTCTGGTTATCTATTATAATGTTATGAGACATCACAGAATATGATGAGTTGTAAGCAAATCCACTAGGATTATCAAAATACAACTCCTGCCCCTGCACAGAACAGCACCAAGATCACATCATGTGCCTAAGAGCATTGTCCAAAAACTTCTTGAACACTGGCAGATTTGGTGCTATGACCACTGCCCTAGGGAGCCTGTTCCAGTACTCAACCACCCTCTGGGTGAAGAACCTTTTTCTAACTGAAACCTCCTCTGACACGTCAGGCCATTCCTTTCTGTCCAGTCACTGGTCAACTGAGAGAAGAGACCAGTGCCTGCCCTTCCTCTTTCCCTCACAAGGAAGTTGTAGACTGCAATGTCTCCCCTCAGTCTCCTCTTCTCCAAGCTGAGCAGAACAAGTGACCTCAGCCACTCCTCCTACGGCTTCCCCTCAAGGCCCTTCACCATCTTCCTTGTCCTCCTTTGGACACTCTCTAACAGCTTAATATCTTTCTCATATTGTGGTGCCCAAAACTGCACACAATATTCAAGGTGAGGCCTCACCAGTGCAGAGCAGAGTGGGAAATCCCCTCCCTCCACTGGCTGGCGATGCTGTGCTTCATCCCAGGTGCACAATCCAGCACTTTACCTTTTTGAACTTCACACAAAAGCTGGTCAAAACCCCTACAACACACCTAGTCATCTCAATGTGTAAGGTTATCATGATGCATGATTTTCCCTTCCTAAATGTGTACTGATTACTCCCAATCATTTTCTTTTCTGGAAATGGTTTCTGGAATTAGTTGCTTGATCACCCACTGAGGGACTGAAGCTAACAAGCCTGTAGTTCCCCAGGTCCTCCTGGCTTTTCTTTAAGATGGGAATGTTATTTGCGTTCTTCCACTCTTCAGGAACCTCTCTCAATTACAATAACTTTTCAAAACGTGGCCTTGAAATTAGATCAGCCAGGTCCTTGAGAACCTATCAGGCTGCACAGACTTTTCTAAATCCAGTTTGTTTAAGTGGTCCTTAATATTATTCTGCTTTAAGGAGAGTCCTTCCCACTCCAGAATTTCCCCCTATTCTCAAACATCTGGGTTTCCTAAAGACCAATTTACTGTCAACGACTGAGGCAAAGAAGTCATTGAGTACTTTGGTCTTTTCCACGTCCTTTGTCATCAGATTCCCTGCTATACATCACTAACATGTCCACATTTTCTCTAGTCTTACTATTACTCTGGATGTAATTGTAGAACCCCTTTTGTTGTCTCTGACATTCCTTGCCAAATTCAACTTCAGGTCAGCCTTGGTTAATCTCTCAGCTGCCTGACTGAACTCCACAGAACTCCATGTGTTGAACAGCAACTCCATACTCTTCCTGGGCCTCCTGTCCCTATTTCTTCCTCACAGACTTCCTTTTTATGTCTTAGTTCAGTCAAGAGTTCCTGGTTGATCCATGCAGGCTTCTAACTGCTTTTGTGTGACTTATTTGATGGATGAACCTTTCCTGAGCTCAGAGAAGGTAATTCTGGAATATCAGCCAGCCCTCCTAGAACCTTTTTCTTTCTAGGGACATATCCCATGTGACTCTTCCAATCTCTGAAGAGGTTAACATCTGCTCCCCTAAAATTTGTGACCGTGGTCCTGCTTTTTTGCCCCATTTCCTTCTCCTAGGATTCTGAAGTCCACTATTTCATGGTCACTGCAGCCAAGAAAATCCTCAACTTTCACATCTATGATAAGTTCTTTGTTGTTTGTACGCATCAGGTCCAACAGAGTACATTTCCTTGTTGGCTCCTCAATCATCTCTTGTCAATGTGTTCTAGAAATCTAGATTGTTTGAGCCCTGTTGTGATGTCCTCCCAGTAGTTATTAGGGAATAAAGACAGTCATAAGAACCATGGCCTCTGAACATGAGGTCTCTTCTGCTTGTTTCCCTTATCAGTGCATCCCTTTTCAATCTTAAAGAATTGTGGGTGATCACAAAAGTTAAACCAGTGAAAAAAATGCCTACTGAAATACCTTTAAGACTTATCTGCTACACTGTGTTTCATCATAAATTAAAATAGAAGGTAGAAGCAACAGATGAAATTTTCCTCCCTAATGAAGTTTAACTACTTTAAATGTTATGCCAAAAGTAGTTCAAAATTCTGGTCAAATTCACCTTTTATTAGAGTGAATTTAGCAATTTAGATTTGCTGTCTGTGCATGTCAACCAAAAATTAAAGTTTATGAGTTAATATTTGAAGGAAGAAACATGCTATATAATTACAGAATTATTTAGATTAACATACTAATGCAGTATTGAATAAATACTAATACAATAATAATATTTTAATAAAATTAACATATTAAAACAGTGAAGGGGTAAAGGGCTCATTTGAAAGCGATGAACAGTCACAATTTTTTCTGAAACCAGTAGAAGTTCAATTCACTTTATGCATTCCAATTCATGCTTTCTTAATATTAATATTGGCTAGATACCTAAGAGAAGCAGAACTGAATGTATACTTTTCACTTTTCATTTTCATTCAAGAATCGTTCTGAGAGAAGGTAAAGGAGACTTCTTCCAGGTGATTCTTCTAATTTCATTTCACTCTTTTGTCTCCCATTCTTGATATCAAAACTCTTTTCACCACTCTTCTATCTCTCTGACAAGTAGTAGGTAGAATAGCAGAAGTCACAATCATATCTTCCTTCATTTAAGTCCACAACTGTTATTTAAATCATTGAGGCCCATTAAATGCTTGCTGGATATCAACAAAACTTGTTGCTTTTTAAGATGTTAAAAAAGAAACATATAAAAGAACTCCACATTAGCTCATTACCATTTACAAAAGAGAACTGAGAAAAACAGGAATGAATCTGGATAGTTATGAACCTGCCATAACATTTGCTATCTTCAAACAAATACATTATTTAATAAATAAGTAAATACATATCCCTGCTAAAAATGAGTTACCTTTTTAAAAAAAGTTAATAATATTTTATAGGTAAATTAATAACTTACAAATAATAGAAAACATTGGTCAGATATTCTCCATGAGGATTAGATTGACAGGCAAAAGGTAGCAAGAATTTTTATAGGTTAAGATGTATAGACATTTGTCAGACTACGACAGGAGCAAAAAGGTTAGAAATGCACTCATTTTGCTATACACATGCTTGGTCTTCCAATGATTGCACTGGACTGTCAAAAAACACATAGAAAACCTTAGCAAAGGCAACATATCTATCTGGACATCAACAAGTTAACTTCTGACTTAAGATATATACAAAATATGTTTCATACATTGAGACAACAGATGAAAATTATAGCTTTATTTTTGTTTTGTAGTGTAGCAAAAGCCAAAATTAGGATCAAAAAATGGTATCTAACAGCCTTGTTCTCTGTGGAACAATTGCAGCAATAGTTAGAAAAAACCCCCCACCAAATTAACATTATTAGTTCACCCAAAAACCCACACAAACATTGACAAAAGGAAGACTAAAGATGATATTGGGTAAAGAAAGAAAGAGGAAATGAAAAGTCTAGACATCAAGAAAATATCATAGGTATAAATATGGAGATTGTATAAATTAATTAGGAAGAAAGGCATAATAGAAATAACAGCCAGCAAATTTTGAGAATGACAAGCAGAAGTTGCAAAATATGAATTAAAGTAATGGCAGAACCTAGACTTTATGCTTTGTCTTTACTTTGTCAAAAGCTTAAATACCTCTCCAAATGACAAGCAAGCAAGCCTAGTCTTCTGAAATCTTACCCTTAAATTGTTTTGTTGGGATTTTTAATAAAGGAAATTTTTTAATGTGAAACAAAAAAAACTGTTAGCATATGCTTGATTCAATAAAAAAGTGCATTTTGCATCCAGTAACAGAGTGAGTAAAAAGTAACTTTGAGAAGACTGCTAAACTGGTACAGGCAGAACAGTAGCTTTGAAGTTGCTTTTGCAAGAGAAGATAAAAAAAGTACTTTGAACCACTTACAATGTACTGCTTGTGTCAAACCAGCAACTGAGTTCTAGGGTGGTCTGTGTAATTCACTGAGAGTGTAAGAAAAAAAAAATCAGACATGAAAACCATTAGACCGTCTTTCCTAAATTCTTCCTAGCTTATATATGTACTTCTTAACCTACTTTTAGTATGACACCCTACTGATCTATCAGTTTTTTAACAGAGCATTCTACCTAGGGATATATTGATAAAGGGAGCTTATTTGACAGAAAACCTCTTATGCAAGATTAAAGGCAGGGTTTACTTTGTTTTTTGTAGCCTCACGAAAAACTGACATCTATGGGACACAAAGGCACATGGTCCCAACTCTAAGGTTGTCATCACAGATCTTCCAAGGCTGTAGAGCATTTGAAGGTTTCACAAATCTGTTCTAAGGTTTGGAACTATTTTCTAACTGGCATTTTAATCCTCTCCAGAAGATTATGTAATTTTGTTTATATGGTATCTGTAAGGAAAAAATAGTGTTACCTTAGGGATAAGGAAACGGTATGCTAAACTAAGTTTTCTGTAGGTGCTCCTGATGCAGAGATATCACATGTTCCTGGTACTAACTTGTCATTACTGTTAGAATTCTATTAAATTTATATAAAATTGTAGTTCATAATTTTTATGCAAAATAGCAACTTTTGTTAAAACAGTGTCTAAGATTATTAAAATTAATGGGGAAAAAACATTCAAACTCTCAGTGAAGACTCATTTGGCTTTCATCAGAAAATGAAAAGGGATTAATCCGAGGATAAAACTAATGTGAATTATCTGTTTATATGCATCTCTCTCCATACTAATAGAAAATGATTAAACACACTAACTTTATTTAAACAACCATTCATAAATAGAATGAAAGAATTATCTGCTTTCTCTCTACAGTAGTGAGGAACAGCACTTTCAGCTCTTAACTCAAATGTTTTGTATAATTGTTGCAAGCAGTTTTCATGATATGGAGATTTCATGGTTTGTCAGACTGTGGAAACCTCAGCACAAGCTAGTTCAGGCAGTGAAGTCTGGGGCCAGCAGTCTGCACAGGCTGTGACAGGATGTGATAATCCAGTCATTCATGGTGATGTGACCGTCTTTGAACACAGAAAAAAAGTTCAGTACATATTTTCAGAAATACAGAAATTCCAAAGCCTTTCCAGGTTTTTCTTCCACTGGAATGATGTCTGAATCTACATTAATGGACTCAAAGCACTTTCTTTTTGTCCTGATTTTTGCCAAAAACACCTCTAACCAGTCTGTTTTGACTGCCATATCCAAACTAGTGAGATCAAATTCAGGCAATGAAAATTTTCCAAGAGTGAGGAAGAGCCCCATAGTCAAGGGTGTGTTAGGTGTTAAGGGCACATTTAGTATTCTTCCAGAAAATAATCACAGAAACTTTTTGATGAAAGGCCAAAGGCTGAGAAATCAGGAAAATTTCAAATTCAACATCTGTTTTAACAGATGAGAATAAGACATGTTAGGGATTTTTTCATATCATTAAAAGTAGAAAAGGATCCACTGCATCATTCTTAAATCAAGTGTTTATATTAGTTTGCGTTTTATAAGCAATAGTTTAATGCATCAAATCAACCTAATAATAGGTGTCCTTTGGGAAAAAAAATAAATTCCTCTTTTACTACTTTTCACAGTTAATTTAGCATGATCTGATATATTCTTCCAAAATATGATGAGAAATTTAGAGTACCCTTGCACTGTAGCAGTAACCTGAAGGAATGAGAACTCATTTCATGTCCTTCCCTGTCAATATATTTGTGCATCAGATCTGGAAACCTAAACAATGCATGACTGGGTAAAAAAATCAAAAAGTTGTGGAGAAATAAAAGCTAGACTGTAATCAAAACCAGCAATGGGCTTAATGTCAAGGAATGTTAACTATAATTCCACGAGAAAAAGAATTTAATAAGATGGAGTAGGATCCTGAAAGCAGAAGTCCCAAAGTAGATATTTTCAGATGTAGATTTTTACACAGGCCTACACATTCTTTGATCCACATGCTAAGACTAGTTAGAGGACAGTTATAAGCCCTTATTCAGATTTAGCTGACTTGCCAACAGCAACTGCACTGAGTTTAGTGCTTCTGTGCATGTTCCTTACATTCTACATCAGCAAAAATGGTGAATGACTTTTTTGAAGTCTTTATTCTTTCAATAAGTCTTGAAAAAAGTTAATTTCTATGGCAATTCTTTTCAATGAAAGACTCAATAGTAGGAGATACAGAGGCCAAAACATTTACTTTGCCTTACAACACAGTTCACCATAAGGCTTTAAGAGCCAAGGAGGAACTAATAAAACAAGATGTGAGGGTGAAGTTGAAGGAAGAGACAATACTTACTTATGCTCCCTCTGACTTTTTAAACGTGGTCTTAGAATATTTTGCCCCACAGAAATGATGTGTGAAATTGATATGCAGGCTTTTGGGGGGTCTAAAATTAGTTTTATCTCTGGTGAATTCACTGCATTTTAATGTATTTAATATTCTTTTGGTTTCTCTATGTGTCCATGTCTTGTTATTGGTTTAGAACTTTTTACCTTTCTATTTGAGTTTTTTTTTATTTTTTTATGTGTTATTTCAAATTCTTGCCACCCACATTTAAGAATTGATTTGTGTTTTCAGTTTTCAGTCTGCTAACCTGCTGACTCTGCTTTTTTACTGCCCATTTCTCATCATAAGGGCCTTCACAAGCTTTCGTTTTAGTGCTGTTAAACAGAAAATAGCACACAGTTCAGAATAGCACAAATTTGCTAGGAGAAAAATACATGCAATACTAGCACATCTAATGGTTATGGCTCACAGTCCTTTGGCAATGCTTTTATTTGACCAATTTCTATGTACCTTTGAATATTTTTTCTCTTTACTTGCTCCCTTGTTAAGATGTGACCAAACGGGATGGCTGTATGCTCTACAGGGCTGAAAGTAGCCCAACTGTTTTCCTTGTCTGCTTCCAGCTGCCTACCCATGACAACAACAGCTTCTCAGTACTTTACCTCAGACTCTGTAAAAGCTGTGCAAAGGCACAGCTATAAAAAACCAACCAAAAAAAACCCTAAAAAAACCCCCACACCACAAACAAACAAACAAAAACAAAACAAACAAAATAAACAAAAAACCCCAACCAACCAACCAAAAAAAGAAACAAACAAAAATCCACAGCTTTTTACAGGGGAACTTCTTAGAAAACTACAGGTACACCTGTCATGTAAAGAAGTGGATACTAGGCCTTGATTTCATCTTCAGGGAATCCTCCCAGCTTGATTTTCATTTTAATGAGAAAAGAGGACATCATTGGGGCTGATCATGTTTAATATCTTTATCAATAACCTGCCCAAGGGGGTTGAGCGTACTCTCAGTCAGTTTGCAGATGACACTAAGTTGGGCAGGAGTGTTGATCTGCGGGAGAGTAGGAAGGCTCTGCAGAGGGGTCTGGACAGACTGGAACGATAGCCCAAGGCCAGCTGTATGAAGTTCAACAAGGTGAAGTGCTGAGTCCCGCACCTCAGTCACAACAATTCCCTGCAGCGCTACAGGTTTGGTGCAAAGTGGCTGGAAAACTGCCCAGCAGAAAAAGGACTTGGAGTACTGGTTGACAGCAACTGAACGTGAGCCAGCAGTGTGCTCAGGTGTCCAAGAAGGCCAGTGGCACTGTGGCCTGCATCAGAATAATGCCAGTAGGTCATTGGCAGAGCTCATTTGAGGTGCTGAAGCTGCATCTCTAATACTGTGTTTAGTTTTGGGTCTCTCACTACAAGGACGTTGAAGTGTCGAGAAATGGGAAACAAAGGTGTCAAAGGGTCTGGAGTACTAGTCCTATGAGGAGTGGTTGAGGGAGCTGGAGTTGTTTAGCCTTGAGAAAAAGACTTAGGTGTGACCTTATCACTCTCTATAACTACCTGAAAGGAGGTTGTAGCAACGTGAGTGTCACTCTCTTCTCCCAGGTAACAATCAGATATTAGGGAAAACAGTCTTCCAGCAAGAGTACACCTTCCTCGCTCCAGCACTTCCTCTGGTTCTCTGGGATCTGTGATTCCCAAAGGCTGATCTTGCTAATAAAGACTGAGGGAAGAAACATTCAGGACTTTCACCTTTTCCATGGAGAGGATATGCATGGCAGATATCCACTCTTGATGTCAGTGACAAAATACAGAAATAGCATTTTCCCTTAAAGGACAGTATTTCCAGTAGATTAGAAATTCATTGCCTGCAAAGCGAAAAAAAATCAAACCCCAAAAAACTCCAAACTTATATCAACAGAGTATCTATGCATAAATGGTCTAAACCTATGGAAAAGGAAAGATTTTGAGCTCAGAATATCCCTAAAAATGTCTGATTATTAGCTGGGACAAATGATTAAAACACTCAGAGAGACTGAGCTGTAAGCAATGTATATGAATATTTACACTTATGTTTTTGACTGAGATACTGAAAAAAAGTTTGTTAACACATTCACAAAAATCTTCTTAATAAAAGCTTCAGACCATTCCAAGAGATGTGTGCTATTAGGAAACAAAATGTGCTTTCAGATACTTTAAAATGCTCTACAGCATATATAATGTAATGTTCAGGTGTTTCTCAGACAAATTAGTCAGAAAAAACATTCTCCTAGTGAACTTCACAGACCTAAGCTGCTATTTTGTATGGAATACTTATTTATTTCAGCACTGGTTTTAATGTATATTTTTGTGGTATAGATAGTGGAGAAATGAAAAATTGTCATCAAAAGTTTTGCAGAGTGCATGTACGCATGAAAACACACACAAAAACACACACACATAAGATCTTCCAGCTAAACTGGAAATACTTCTATTATCTGAATCTCTTAAAAAATTAGTTATCCTTCCTTCTGAATGTTATATTTTTGTGGCTCCACTTGATAAGTTACACTGCCTCAAAAAAGTACTGTGGGTCACACTTGATATGATGCACGGGACCTTGATAGTCTCTAAGATGGGGCCAACACCTGAGCTGACAACAAAAGGAGGCTTGATCAACAGAAGTGACAATGAAAACTACTTGTACTGACTAATTCCAATGAGGACACAAGTTGTATGGACTCTTTAAAGCTTGAAAGCTCAGCTTCAAACAGAGCATATGTGAGTAGAGATGATTCTGCTCTGGCTCTGTCCTCATCATGAGTAAGGTATTAAGTTTTCCAATCAGTTTAATTAAGAACAGTGATGTTGTGCTGCTGCTTCTGCATCATTTAGGGGCAGCTATAAAATCTTTTAGCTAGCATTTCCAAAAATTGCTTGTTTTTTTAACCTATCATTCATATGTCCGCATTTTTATATATAGTATAAACTACGAGGGAAAAAAAAAACACACAAAAGCTCACATACATTTTTCAACTGCTATAAAATGAATCAGAAATGTTTAGCATTTAATCTGAAGGATAAAAGGGAAAGAGAATGGAAAGAATTCTATAAAAACCTAAATACCCTGGATATCTTATAGCAACATAAAGAAACACAGCAGACACTTAATTGCCATCTTCACCTATACAGTTAGAAGAGGTCTGCTATAAATTACATGTAATCAATATGAATGCAGCTATAAACAGAACCACACATGGCACCCTGCAATTTAATTCTGTCCTTATTACTGCTGGGTTCCACTTTTATATTTATAGTATGCATAATGAATGAATACATTTTAGAACTGATCCAAGGGGGAAAAAAAAGTCTCTTTCCTTTTTGACATATTCAGAGTCAAGTACTTTTTTTTTTTTTAAATCCAAGTTACAATATATTTGGTTTGTGGCTGAGCTGAGGAAGAATTGAGTTTGGTTTGTGTAGCGAAGAAGCTATGTGAAGCAGAACATTTCACTAAATAAAAGAACATATATATAAGAGACATAATCAAGCAGTCAAATAGAGAAAATAATAAAAAAATTTGTACCAGTAGCAAATGCAAAGAAGTTAATTAATTAAAATATATTGTTTCCAGATGTACCAATTACTTTTAAAACCTACTTTCTGGCTTACCTTAACAATAATTTTAAAAAAGTATTTACCATTTAAATGTAACACATAATTGAAAAATATTTTCTAGACATTTTTGATTTGGGGTGCCTTTCTATGGTCAGCTTATGCAGCTCAGCCTTAATTAATTTTACTTGAACATTTGAGTACTGAAGAATGTATTGGGGAATTATTTTCTGTCTTGTACCAGTGTGATGGGTGAATTTATCCTCCGCATTCAGATTTTCTGCTCTTCTCTATTGAAAAAAAAATCTAATAACTAACAATGTCTGTATAGCTCAATGCAATTCTCAATGAGAATTTCAAATACTGGCTTACTGACTTATTTTTAACTAATTAAGTAAATAAATTTTTGAAGAAATAAAATTTTAAAGAAAATAGAGCTAGATATTACCATGAAACTTATCAAAACCAAGTCAAAATCTTGCTCTAATTTCATAGCAAAGGCGTAAAAACGTCATTGTTATGCCCAGGATGCAAAAAGGTAGTGTGGTCAGCAGATCAAGGGGGGTAAGCAGGTGTCTACTCTGCTGCTATGAGACTCCACATCCAGCCCTGGATTCCTCAGTACGGAAAAGGCATGGACCTGATGGACTGTGTCCTGAGGAGGGCCACAGAAATGATCAGAGGACTGGAACACCTCTCCTGTGAGGAGAGGCTGAGCGAGTTGGTGTTGCTCAGTCTGGAGAAGAGAAGGCTCTGGAGAGACCTCATTTCAATATTTAAAGGGGCCCTGTAAGAAAGATACGGACAGAATTTTTAGCAGGGCCTGTAGAGACAGACTGAGGCATAATGGTTTGAAACTAAAAGAGGATAGATTCAGACAAGATAAAAGGAAGAAGTTTTTTAAAATGAGAGATTTTGATTTGGAATAGTTTTCCCAGAGATACCCTATCCCTGGAAACATTCAAGGTCAGGTTGGATGAGGCTCTGAGCAACCTGATTGTTCCTATTCATTGCAGGGGCATAGGACTAAATGATTTTTAAAGATCCCTTAAGCCCAAACTATTCTCTGATTCTGTGGTGCTACTGTTACTACTTATAATAGGCTTAGAATGGATGTGTTGTATTCCTTAAAATCAGTTGCCAAAATCTTTTCTAGCAGGAAAATCATGAAGTAAAGAGCATTTTATGAATATGCAAGAATCTTTTTCTGCATGCTTTAGAGGGCAGGAGTGCATGCAAAACTGGCAGAAGAGAATATTTTACTTTGTAGTCCATGTCTACAATCAGACCCAAGATCTTTGAATGGGTCCCATTGAGTGTGCACAGAAGATCTATTACCATAAACATCAGATCTACCAAAATGTGTTGTGTTATTGTTTGTATATATGCTGTTGTCTCTGTATGTACTGCAACTCTGAAAGCTAAGATATGTGCTTTCAGGAATCTGAATGTGGCAGAAATGTCCATATTATTGTCTATGCCATATAGAAACACATCACATAGAGACTGAATCGTCCATGTTGCCAAGGATCCTGGGGTCTTATTGGAAAAGAATATGCTTTTTCTTGTTTTTGTTGTTGGAAACTACTAAATATTATGCTGTTCAGACTCTATATCACCTTTTTCCATGCCTCATCTACTGCTCCAGTATAGCTGCCATTATAACAGAGATAGTATTTTGTATTCACAACATTATTATTCAATAACCTTTCTTTTCTGTTGAGAAATTGCCTTCTGTCCTTGTGTTTGACCTTTGAAGTAAAGTAATTCTAGCTAGCAAACCTTTCTTTTTTTTTAGCATTTGTAAAACATCATCCACTCTTGCAAAATGATTCACAGAATCATAGATCATACAATGGTTTGGGTTGGAAGGGACCTTAAAGATCATCTAGTTCCAACCTTCCTGCCATGAGCAGAGACACCTTCCATTAGACCAGGTTGCTCAAAGCCCCATTCAGCCTATCCTAGAACACTCCTATGAATGGGGCATCCACAACTTCTCTGGGCAATCTGTTCCAGTGTCTCACAACCCTCACAATGAAGAAATCGCATAAAACCATTCTAACGCAACAAAGATACCATTTCCAATGTTGCTGAGGGAGTGCTTATTCCTGAGCTCTAATTTTCTCTGCCATAGATTTGTTCCTTAACCTCAGACACATTTTCTGTGATTTAACTGGCTCGGTTTTACTTTGGATTGATATTATCTAATTCAGTGAGATTCTTCTGAAGACTTATTAGAGAACTGTTCATGATATGAAAATAAAAATGTTGCATGAATGCATACTATCTTATTTAGATGTTTTGCATCAGCCTGATGCTTGTTGATGTAGCCTATAAGCAAGAATGAGTGGCATAAACCATAATTGACAAAAACATCTTCAGCAATCGCCAGAAGTAGTGCTATGAATACACTAAAAAATAATGACACTGTCATTGTATTCAGGCTGACAGGTTTTGCTAAGAGGCAAGGAATGTTAACTTTAGCTTAGATCTGTAAAAATATTGTATTCTGGACATGGCTTCCTATGTTTGGCTGCTTTGGTGTGCCAGCAGGATGAACATCTGACAATCTCCAGCAGCTGAAGCCTGTGACCTCAAATATATTGAGTTGCTGATGCTAATATTGTTTATTTGGCTACTGGAATGATGCAGATTTATGCCAAGTTGGTCTAGAGAACTTAAAAAGCACTGTTTAAAAAAAAAAGCACGTTGGTGCATCTATCCAGAACTGTCCATACACAAAGCTTTATTCATTCACCACCCTTCCAGATCAAAAAGGATCATTTTTAAAATATTTTTTCTGGATCTCAGGTTTGCAGTTTCATTTTTGAATTAAAAGTACAATGTATTTCAATGTATATTAAGCAGTTTAATTACTGTTAGACAACATAAATTCCTGAAGATTTTACCTAATCAAAATTCTTTATCTGGCTTGATATTTTAAATACCTTTTTTTTTTTAATTACAGAAAAAATAGTATTTAATAGATTGGTGAACAGTAACAACAAAACTAAATCCTTTTTTTTTTAATAAGATTTTGTATTCAAAGTGATTAAATTTTGCTTCTGCTTTCGAAGTTACAGAAAGAGAAAAAAGGCAGAGGAAAGGAAAAGGTCATGGTTTATTCTCCTCAGAAGCCACATTTGAATATAAAATGTTCTTTTCAGCAACTTTAATAAATATTTTTAAGAATTATACATATATTTTAGGTACTTACATAAAACTATATATTCTGAGCACTTCAGCATGATCAATCATTTCTTCACTAATTCATTCTAAGAACTTGTCTGGGAAGCATAAACTTACTAATTGTGTTTTGACACTTTTATTCAACAATCTTTTTAGTATTTTGAGATGGAATTTGCTCCTTGTATCATATGAATTCTACTTATGCTCAAATAAGACTTTTTTTTCTTCTGAAATTTTAGTATAACTTCTGACATTTCCTTATTCTTTTCACTAGGAACCATTTTATGAATACTAGAGGTTCCAGTTTTGTCTAAAACTATCTCATAATCAGATTAGGTTACAGCTTCAGCAGTTACTCATGACAGATCTTCACTATACAAGGTATATTTATATTTTATTTCTCCTTTGATACTTCCATTCCTTCTCTATGGTTCTTTCAAAATTATTTTTTTTCCTTAGAGATATATTAGTTATGTCTGCTTAGGCTTGTTTTTGCTTCTAGATCTATTTCAGTTTAATTGTATTTCTTTTTCTTCTGGATACATGATGAAGATTTGATATAATTCTGCATCTTAGAAACCGTAAACTTCTTTCTCTAGCTTTAATGAGGTTCTTAATAGCCTTTCACTGAGTTGTGGGTCTCAGATTACTATTACAATCCTGTTTACTGGGATTCTAAGCACCTTCCAAAGTTCTCTCACTAGTCTCAAACCTGCTTTTGATTCTACTTTTTGAGTTTCTTACATAAGAATTATGAAACATGGACCCCAATTCTTTCTAAGACTTAAATTTCATAAAGTATCTTTGAACTTCATTTGCACTCTTCTCAACAGCTATGAATATAACATAATTGTATAGGTTGGAGTTTTTACCTGTGAGTCCCTATTTAAACCTTTTTTTTCCCTTTCCTCTTATAGGTCCAATTCTCATTCTATCTCTGCTGGAATACTTTCTAGTGCCAAATTGTGTTCTAATTTACAAATTTATATTAAATCAAATCCTTACGAAGATGAAAAAGGAGTCAGATTCTTTTCCACGATTGACAATATGAAAGTAGTCTTAAATTGACTAGAATGTTGCAGTCGTTGTTTCACTTGTAGTTTGAACATTTTAGCATGCATGGGTTACATTATCTTAACAGTTTTCTACTACACCACAATGCTTTCAAATTTTTCCTCAGAATAGATAATGTGTTTTTCATAGTAATATCTATTTAAGGCTTTATCATAAACAGAAAAAAGTTGCAAGTAAGTGCAGTAATAAGTAATATATAACACTATAAAAATAAATTTAAGCATGAAATTTATGAGAATCAATGAAAATAAGAGCTTTAAGTTATTTTTTTCAAGTGCAAAGAAAGGTGATTGACCACTACTTATTGGTCTGCATTTTCAGGTGTGAAAGAGAACAGAAAAAAGTTAATCATTAGAAGGGTGGGGGAAAAATGAAACTGTAGAGAGAAAGGACTAAATTGAATGCACTGATAAGAATTAGACAATGAAACAAATCAGGACAAAGGTAGAAGAAAGTCTCTCTTAAAGGATGAGAAATGCTTCAATGTGGTTCTCAACAAAGGATAAAATTCTTTTCTCCAATCCGTACTGCAGTTCTTAATGGTATATTCTGCAGTTGTCCTGTATACAGGGCTCCCACTGATATTAATAAATGCTCTTTTCATAGAACTACAGAAGAATATGAATAGAAATCAAGAAGAGAAAAATTTTACTGTGTTATGCACAGAACACAGAAGGATTGCCATCCTGACCTGTGCTGACTTTCTAACTCTTTAATTCCTTGAGAGTCCCAAACTGTGTGAACTTGCCCTTTGTCTCATGATTACGTTTAGGTGATATGTTATTTGGAGCTTAACTGTTGCTTCTTCCTATTTCTTTTCGGTACCCATATGCTCACATTTTTGCCCATGACAAATCTGTAACATAATTACACTTAAAGAAAGAAATCCACAACACCCAAACAAACACCCCCCCCTCAAGCAAACAAACACCCTCCAAACCCCAAACCACTATAAACCTAGGAATATTCACAATCCATTTCACAATTTCCAAACAGACAACCAAATATCTTAGAACAGTAGGGACTCTTGCTTTTGTCATCCTCTCTTCCTTTAATTCACTGTTTCTTGACCAATTTGATTTTTATATCACAGAATGCCTGACACTGGAAGGGAGCTCTGGAGATTATCTGGCCCAGCCCCGCTGCTCAAGCATGGCCACCTAGGGCCAGTCATCCAGGAACTTGTCTATATATTTTTTAATGTCTTCAAAGATGGAGACTCCACAGCCTCCCTGAGCAACTTGTGCCAGGGTTGAGTCACTCTCACAGTATAGAAGGGTTTCCTGATGTCTAGAGGGAACCTCCTGAGTTTCAGTTTGTGCCTCTGATCCTGTCACTGGGCACCACTGAAAAGAGCCTGGCTCCATGCTGCTTACATCCTCCCTTCAGATATTTATGTACATTGACGAGTTTCCCTCTGAGCCTTCTCTTCTCCAGGATGAACAGTCACAACTTTAAAACATCACTTTGTAGTATCAGATTAAAGAGACTTATTAAAGGATTTGTAGAAACTTAGGCAAATTATTTTTAAAACTTATTTAATTTGAAACAACAGCTAGTCTTAATTGAAATAATGTATCTATCATATTAGTTGATCCAAGGAATTGCACTTATGCATATGTGGTGTATTACATGTATTTAGATCTAAGTGAATTTGTAAAATTACTAATAAAATATATCTTCATTTTAAAAGGAAAAGCAAATGCAATATTGTATTATTTTTAATGCTTTTCAGTAAACAATCTGCATGATCCCTACCATTTCACATACGACATAAAGTAGTACTCAGCAATATCAGTGAAACGGATTTTCAAATATATATAAATTCTTTCAAAGAGCAGATAATTAAAAAAATTATAGTTAAAAGAGTAAAATTATACATCTGGTAGGCAAAGAAGGGGAGAGGAAAGAAAGAATTTTTAAAATTCAGACTACTATAACTAAACTGAATGACTCTAAAAGAGGTGAGCAAGATGTTGTATATATATGGGTTGTTTTCTTTGTTTGTTTTTTTTTAATCCAAACTATAATTAAAACAATAGAAAAACATAGATCATAAGGAATCCAAAGGAATTTCTGCTTGGGCATGCAGAGAGTTTATTCTCTCTTAAAAGTCATAGCAATTAGTGAAAAGCCTTCAACTTCTCATCTAACTTTTTAGACAATGAACAAGATATGTTCCATTAGTAAAGTGTTTATGGTCATATGTTTCTTTAAACTGTGATAATTCTTTCTTTTTTTCTAAATACAGCTACTGTCTATCCATGATTGCCAGATGTCCATGATAGGGGTGTAATTAAGTTTCATGTTCACTGGCGCAAAAAATATCATTCTTGTTATCCTTTTATTAAATTATTGCCATATGACATCAATCTGAGATCTGAGGAACAAACTTAATGTGCTGTTTGCCAAGTATTATCTATGTGATACAAATTCTACTTGATAAATCACACCCACACATTGCCATATGATACTACTACTAATGTCTTCACAACCTTTTCTTCATCGTTAGTTACTTTGGTGAAGTGAATGATTAGAACATAAGCAATGGCATTTGTTCAAGATGTGCCAGAAAGAACTGCAGTCTGTTCACTTCTTCACTGCCCACGTTAGCACTGCACTGTAAAAAAAAAAAAAAAAAAAAAAATTACTGGAAAAAGTGTTACTTTTAGTCTAAATTTATAAATGATATTCTGAATACCCTGTTCAATGATCCTATTTTAAAATATGGCATCTTAAGGGAAAAAGTCAGCTCTAAAGAGGCTTCAAGATGGTTGTTTCTATAAGAGAAAGAAGATTTGAGGCATCTTAAAGGCTTTAGTCAGGCCATTTTTAAGATCAGTTCAAAACTCAGTTCCTTCATATGGCAAGAAAAGATAATACAATTCATTTCAAAATGGAATATGTTTACAGTTGGGGTTACTGGATACAGTTTCTTGTAAAATCAAGGGAGTACAGTTAACTTTCTGTCCTGGATCCAGCCAGGACAGGTTTAATTTTTTGCAGTAGCTGGGAGGGGCATGTCTAGGACCTGGAGCTTATTCTGTACAACCTCACTTCACTGCCACGGGCAGGAGAAAGAGACTCTCTTCTGTGGGAGAAGGAGTTCCTTCTGGTCAAGAAAACATCACTGAGGGAACCATATGGTACTGTCTTTTTACTGTTTGGGGTTTTTTTCCATGTGAATAATTTCTTTCCTTGTACCCTCTGTCATTAGTACTGTTGCCGTTACTATTCCTTTTCTTATCTCATTGCTGTTTCCAGAAAATTATTCTTATCTCAACCTGTGATCTTTGCCTTTTGTGCCTCCAGTTCTCCTCTCCAGCCACCCACATCAGGGGGGGAGAGGGGAAAGTGGGAAAACAAGAGAGAGAGCGGTGCGTGGTTTGGAGTGTTTCAGCGGAGGCACTGAACTGGGGAGTACCATTCCCAAACCACGACAGCCTCCAATACTTTCCTTGGCTGAAGTTCATGTGCATTTGCTCCTATATCTAGGGTCTCCATTTATTAGTGATGAGATAGTTCATCTATGCATTAGAATATGCAACTAGAGCACGTGCCTCATACTTGCTAGTTAAAATTGGCTGGAACTGAATCTCCTACACAGTATTTACACTAGCTTATTTTACAGTATGCTTATTTTGACAGGTTTTCTTTAGACTATCTTTCAGCAGTAACAAGTAGTACAACTTGCTGCACTGAAAGCCTTACAAGAAAACAGCTACACTCTTCTGCTTTTTCAAGTTTCCTGTAGTTAAATACATGCCAAGAAGCTTTCGTTAGTAATGATACTGTCTTGTAAGAATACTTGATTCAATTTTACCTTTATTAAAATTATTATTGGGTTACTTTTCCACAAGGCAGAAAAATTTGATTTTAATAATTTTGGTTTTAATAAGTTGGAAACTTGAACTTCTTATGCACCAGTTATTTAGAATGTACTACTACTTCAAAATAGCTTTCACAAACTAACTTAGAAAATGTTTACTCTATTTGACTTAAAAGTAAGAACTTTAGGGATATTCATTCTCTTGATGCAAACTTTTTTTCCCAACCATGATTTTATTTTTTATATTAAACCTATTTGTACCAATATAAATATTTTTCTGTTACAGCTATGTAAATATCTATGTTTACTCAACATTGCAGCATCAGTATATTGTTTATGATTATTTCAACATGGGCCCAAACATTTCTGACAGCTAGACAGCAGATGTTAGCAGCAGTGAACGGGAATAACTCCTGAACAATTTCAGAAGGTTTTCCAGGAAAGGCTTCCTTTCTGTCAATGCAAATTTTCCCTGAGATGTTGTCTGGATAACAGTTGCCTAAAACCAGTATTTTTTCAAAAAGCTTGAGGCAAGTTCTGTCTCAAACTTACCAGTGAGTGGAAAGAGCATAAAAGCGGTGCTTCACACCCCTCTGTGCACTTGCTGCACCAGGATGGGGTGATCCCAGAAATAAGCGTTTTGTCTCTCTTCAGAGTACAAAGCACATTGTCACTTCATGCATCTTTCTCTGGGACTCATGATGGTGCCTAAGGGCTAAATGGCTCTCTTGTGTTCAGCAAAAATATTTGTACCATTACCAAATTTGAACATGACTAAAAATAGAGTCAATTTGGTTGCTGGCATGTCAATACTCCATACCTTCAGTAACATGCCTTCATTAAAAGACTGTGTAGCAATATTGTTTTATAGGCCCAAGTTTTGGTTTACAGTCTTCACTCTTAATATATATTACATTTTGCATATATAAAATAATTATAATAATCATACTGGAAATGAGCATCTCTCACTGGCTTAGGGCAACATAAACTGCATCTCTACATCAGTCTAATTCTTTGGATTTCAGGGAAACTGACACATCTGCTTTCCCATAGGTTCCTATGAGACTAAAGAGTGCAACACTAAAGATATGATTTTGTGCTTCACAAGCTGATGGGAATTTTGCTATTGATTTGAATGGCAATTTATGCAGCAGTTCTTCCTTTGACCCTAACAGCTTTGCGTCCTTTGTAATTCAGCTCCCAGTTTTGGCAGAGAGCAAAGGCTACTTTTACTTTGTTTACTTGGGGGTTTTGAGGTTAATTATATAAGCTTTCTAACTTCCTTACCCTTGAGAACAAATCGTATCTGCCATATTATCACAATCCCTATTTATGGCATTTTTTCCATTGCAAATTTTTGCAGACTACCTAGGAAAAGAAAACAGCTTCAAAACCTTATGTAGTTTTAACTCTCCTGCCAAACGAGCCCGCAGAGAAGAACCTCTAAATTGATTCTTCTGCAACTCTACTTTCTTCCTTTGTTTCTTTCAAAGCACTTGAGACACATTATTGCCTTGCCAGCCATCAGTTGCATCGGGGCAGAGGAAGAACCTTATCTTACTGAGAATGCTCAGTGCACTCCAGGAATGTAAATCTGTAAAGTGCAAGCTCGGGTATTTCATTAGGTCTGCAGGGCCATGATAACATGCAGTTCCATGACAGCCACACAGGACACGTCCTACTCATCACTATCGACACAGTGAGTCTCACTCTGAAGGTGAGAGTATGGTATCATTTTGCTTTGATTTTGGTTCTAGGACAAAAAGCCACCACCCAGCAGCCGTTGTTTCTCCTGTGGAAGCTCAGAATAAGACCACGCAGACTGCATTCCAGTGATACAGACCAGAAGCCAAAGTTGCAGACAACTCTAGCAAGAACTAGATCTGAAATGTTTAAGCAGATCAAGGCAAAAAAAAAGATGCTTATTCATCCGCAGAAGATTTTGAAGCTGTAGGGTAGGGAACGTAGTGCATATTTTATAGGATGGGTTCACTGCTCTGCTACTGAGCCCAAGGAGAAACAGATTCTGTAAAAAAAACATACAGGTATGTAAATAAATACTTTACTAGTAGGTACTGCCATTCTTTGCTAAATACCACTGCATCTAAGAGCAGCATAGAGTTTTTCCAGAAAGTCTGTTTTAAAAGCTTCCAACTTGCAACTCTAGTCCAGGAAATTCCTGTAGGCAAGGAAAAAGACTCCTAGGAGGTCTGTATGATAGGGAAAATAGTTCCATGTGTCATGTATAGATCATAGACTACCTATTTGAGGTACCCTGTAAAGCACCTTCAAATTGCCCATCTCTTGAACAAAAATAGAAAATATCAGCAAGAGAAGTCAGTCTCATTTTTCACTTTTCCCTCTTTATCTTGCATAGATTAAATTTTACCTACTTTCCACTCAAGCACAGTGTCAGCCGGGAAATTTCAAAAAGCAGAAAACTGCTTTATTTTTCATTGAAGAAGAGATTGAGTTTAAAAATTCCCTATTTTCCTTCCCAGTAAGTGTTGTCATATGTCTAACAGGAAGGGAGAAAGTCTGAGAAAATCCTGAGGATAAATTTCTTTCTAAGACAATTGTATTGAATCTTGACTTTCACGTGAAATAATCAGAGGGAAAAATAGGGTTGGAGAGAACTGCACGTTGAGATGGAAAAAAACTCCAGCACAGTATTAGAGACATCAGTTGCCAGTCTCAGTTTTATCAGTCAGGTTTTTTTGCTGGTTTTTTTTTAAATCTTGTATAAGATAAAAATATTATTGCACTTTTATGGTTTGTTAATATAACATAATATAATTGCATTCTTGTATATGTGTCCTTTTTTATACATATGCTATAAGACACTGAGAAAGTACCTAGCCATAAATATAAATTCAAAAGTTTATAATAATTTAGAATCAAGTAAGTGTAAGGTGATATAATAACAAGAAGAAAGCAGCATTTTTTTCTGCTTCTCATAAAAAAAATTGAGGAAATTGTAGAATGCAGGCCTATTATTTCCCTTCCCAAAGAAGTGAGTAGGTTTGCTATGGCTGATGATTTTCACTAGGAATGAAGAAATTCCTATTGAAAAAAAACTTGAAATTGATTTCACATAATTGTTATGACGTTAATTTCACCAATCATGAGCAGAAATTGTCATCCTTATAATGGGCATAAGGATACCTGGGCCATGCATCAGGAACATAAAAAAGCATTAGAATGAAGGTAAAATTCTGTAACTGTACTAGTGAGAAGAGAGTGCAACAGGAACATTTTCATTTAAGAGTCTTCAGGATAAACAGCAGAATAAATTAGTTCATGTGAAGTATTTATGAATATAATTAATCTTTAAAATAACGTTGTTTTCAAAAACCTGTTTACAGTATCTCTTATAACGATAGACAGTTTTTATAGATAGAAAAAGAAAAGCTTTTTTTCCAAATGGTTGTGCAATCTAAAACAATATACAGCAAAAATAATATTTTTCTCATGCTAGAAATTATCTTAATTAGTATAATGTCTTGTAGAACACTTGGCACTTTATTTTCTTGTTTAGCATAGTTTTTTATTCATCTAACAATTTTCACATTGACTATTTTTCAAGTTTAATTAATGGTGCTTTTGTACTTACGCGGCATCCCAGGAGAACTTCTTGGGTTTTATTTTGTTCTCTATCCTGAATGGCAGGTTCTGTATTCTGCCATCTGTCTAGCTTTCCTTTTTGTTACAGCTTCTAAGATGTATTTTCAGAGTTGAAGACTAACTTCAAGAATGATGTTAAATACAAACATACATTTTACTTGTTGGTTAATGCAAAACTATTTTTCCTGTACAGCACAATAATAATACGAAAATAATGATGGTAGATTGAATTCTTCTCCCAGTAATACACAGAGGACTATTAACACCATTAGAAACCAAGTAAGTAGTATTTATTGTACATGCAATACCATCACTAACGTAAATTACCCTAAAAATTCAAAATGAATCTGTATCATAGGAGTGAATTGAATTTTTCTATTGATACTGTGCCTAAAACAGAAAAAACATTATTTTGACAACCTGTGAGGCACTGGATTTGAATCTCATGGAAGATTATTTAATTATTGGGCCAGAACCATCTCAAGAATTTGTGGGGGAAGCGGCCAGGCCGTATCCCACACGGCAGGGCTCATGGAACCCACATGGCAGGCTCCACAGTATCACATGTCAATCAAAAGGGCAGCCTGGGAGCCTGCCCACACCACATCCCCTGGAACTCTGATTGGCTGCACCACCCCTCACTTCAGCCTGGAGGAACAGTGTTGCCAGTGAGTAGGAATTCCTGCAAGAGAGGAGTGGACAGAGGTGGCCAAAGCACATAAATACAGCAGCACGTGGTCTCCATCACTCACTCTTCTGGGATCTGCCTCCAGCATGTGAAGCTGTACTTCCATGGGACTCTTTGGCAGTAGCTATTTTTCTCTTATCTTAATCTCTTTTCTCTCTCTTTCTTTACTCCTGTTTCTTCTCTTGTTCTCCTTCTTTACTCTTTTAATCTCTTTTCTTACTTAATATGTAGGGTAACATAAAACCATTGGGTTGGATTTTGCTAAGTTGTGTGGGTCGGCATGTGCTAAGTCACTGCTTTGGTGTAATGCTTTGTTTCAGTTGTATGTTATCCCTTTTAAACTTTTGCCAAGATCTCTAATTTTCTCCCTAAAAGTATCCTCTGAGAAACATGTGCAGTGTTCTCTCTTTACTCTGTCTCAAGATATTAAAGAACCAAACGCTCTGCAAAAGTTCAGTGAGCAAACTTTTGGAACCTTGTATATTTTTAAAGGTAATACTCCCAATTGAGCTTGTGGCTTTGGGATTGAGGTCTCACAAAACCACTGCATAATTCCAGCCTAACTTTCAAATATTATTTTCAAACTGTTGAAACATGGCAGTTTATGAAATTATGCAATACTGCACAAAATACGGGAGCAGGTCATATGCATTAAAAAAAAAAAATTAAAAAAATAAAGGACAAATTAGGCTGGTGGCACAAATTTTCTACCTTTGCACCAGCAGAGGCAGCTGATATCTGCTATAGGATGCAATCTTGCTTACATCGCTTCCTAGAGCAATGTGCTGCCCCCCTTCCCTCCCCCCGCCCCATACATCTTCTGCTCTATTGACTGGATCATAGAATGTGCTGAGTTGGAAGGGACACATCAGGATCATTGAGTCTAACTTCTGGCCTTGCACAGGACCATCCCCAAGAGTCACACCAGGGTGTGCCTGAGGATATTGTCCAAACTCTTCCTGAACTCCTTCAGTCTTGATGCTGTGACACTTCCCTGGGGTGCCAGTACCCAGCCACCCTCTGGGTGAGAAACTTTTCCAAATATCCAACCTAAACCGCCCCTGACAAAACTTCAGGCCGTTCCCTTGGGTCCTGTCACTCGTCACCACAGAGAAGAGATCAGTGCCTGCCCCTCCTCTTTCCCTCATGAGGAAGTTGTAGACAGCAATGAAGTCTCCCCTCAGTCTCCTCCAGGCTGAACAAAACAAACGGCTTCAGCTGGTCCTTCTATGGCTTCCCCTCAAGGCCCTTCACCATCTTCAATGCCCTCCTTTGGACACTCTCTAAGAGCTTAATATCTTTCCTATATTGTGGTACACAAAACTGCACATAGTAGTCAGGGTGAGGCTGCCCCAGTGCAGAGCAGAGCAGGACAATCACCTCCCTTGACCAGCTGGCGATGCTTTGCCTGATGTCCCCCAGAACAGGGTTGGCCCTCCTGGCTGCCAAGGCACTGCTGACTTATATTCAACTTGTTGTTGACCAGGACCCCCAGGTCCCTTTCCATGGCACTGCTTTCCAGCATCTCATTCCGCCATCTGCACATATATCCAGGATTACCTCATACCAGGTGCAGAATCTGGTACTTTCCCATATGAACTTCATACGGTTGGTGATTGCCCAATCCTCTAATTCACTGAGGCCTCCCTGCAGGGTCTCCCTGTGTTTGAGGGCATCAAGAGTTCCTCCCAGTTTTGTGTTATCTGCAAACTTGCTTAGTATCCCTTCCAGTCTTGTGTCCAAGTCATTTATGAACATGTTGAAGAGCACAGGGCCTAAGATGGAGCCCTGTGGAACCCCACTAGTGACAGGTCACCAGTCTGATGTTACCCCATTCACTATTATCCTCTGCGCTCGACCCATGAGCCAATCGCTCGCCCATCGCATGATGTGTTTATCCAACTGTGTGCTGGACATTTTGTCCTGAAGGATACTGTGAGAGACAGTTTCGAAAGCTTTTGTGCAATCCAAAAAGATTACATTAACTGGCTTCCCTTGATCAACCAACACTGCTCAAAAATCATCAAGAGAGATTTTGTGATGACATCAGCCAGCTCTCTGAGGATTTTGGGATGAATCCTATCAGGCTCCAGAGATTTGTAGCGATCCAGCTGGAGCAGCAGATCCCGCACAATTTCAGGGTCAACTGGGAGTTGATCATTCTGACAGTCATGGTCCTCCAGCTCAGGGCACTGAGACCCCCTTGGTGTGTCATCCATGTTGAAGACAGAGGCAAAGAAAGTATTAAACACCTCTGCTTTGTCTCTGGCCCTGTTTGTGAGGTGACATCCTCATCCTGTAAAGCGCCAGTGATATGTCCATACTGTCTATTGCCATCAATGTATTCGAAAAAACTCTATTATCCCCCAAATTTCTTGCAGGTTCAACTCCAGCTGAGCTTTGGCTGCACTAATTTTCTCCCTACAGTGTCAAGCAGCATCTCTGAATTCTTCCCATGCCAGCTGACCTTGCTTTCACTTCCTTTTTTGCCTTATATGCAAGAGAAGATTCCTGCTCAGCCAAGCCAGCCTTCTGCTTCACCTGCTTGACTTCTGACATTTGGGAATTGCCTTTTCCTGTGCCCTTAGGACGTGATGTTTGAAAAATGACCAACACTGCAAAAACATTTTCCCAGGGAACTTTACATACTAATTCCCTGAGCAGCCTGAAGTCTGCTCTCCTCATGTCCAGAGTTGAGGATTTGCTGGTACTTTTCCTCCTGTCAACAGAGATTTTAAACTCAATCATTTCACAGTCACTGTGGCCAAGACAGCCACCAGCCTCCACTCATGAGATCTGATCAGCAGCAGACCAAGGAGGGCACCTTTCTGAGTTGACTTCCTTAGGATCTGTTCCATAAAGTTGTCATCCAAGTTTATTAAGAATCACATTTGCCTATCTGCAGAGTACTGCAATCTAAGTCAGAGTTTGGGTAATAGTTTTCTGAGATTTAGAAATACTGTGTTAAGTTTATTTATTTCATCTCATCTGAGCATACTAAAACTTTCTGAAGTGAAATATGGAGAGTATATCATATGTCACATGTATTTTGCACCTTATTTCTCCTTCACATTAAAATTTCTCACAGAAACCTGTGACACCTTGCAGCAAGAATATATAGCTGAAAAGAGTGTTTAGATGAAGTTAGAATAGCAGGAAAATCATGTAAACAATCTAACAATAGAACCTTGAACTTCTGAACATAATCACACCATTTAAGATCAAAATATAATATTAAAAAACATTTTCATATGATAATGAGTATGGGGAAGTGAGAAGCCAGGTATACAATTTTTTGAAAATGTCCTAGGAAAAAAAAATAGTCTTAAGTTGAAAGCATAGCATTAAATATCTTGTAGAAAACCTGAATTCTCATTATTTAATAACATGAACCTATAAATGAATTGAAAAACAGAAAAAAAATAAGAAAACTTCAAGCTATGAAAGATGTGAATTTTCTCTTCCTGGTTAAAATTTTCCTTCTATTCCAGGTTAAAAATGTTAGCTGGCTAAATACTCACATATTGTTTACAAAAGCATCTGGACATAAAAAGCACATCAATTTCTGTATGACTTAGATGTCAGGTATTTCTGAAAACCTCTGTTCGTTTCCCAACCCTGATTTAGTCCACTTAAACTCAGCTATATTTTAGATGCTCAGTGGAACAGTACTTTTAATGCATATAGTTTACATATATTCTTCAGAGACATCTTGATAAATTTGAAGATCTTTTTCAGTCTAATGTACTTAAGTTATTTGCAAAAACATACAGTGGGATTTCTGCTGTCTTCTTAAGGCCACTTCCCTCAGAGACCTCTCCATTCAATATCTGTAGTTCTTCTACTCTTCTGGTGATCCCCAGTCAGCAGTGGGACTGTCCAACTGCACTGCATGTAATTACTGTATGGTGCAGTTGTATACTGAGGTGTCTGTGTGACAGAATCATGTCAGTCATATTATTATCATCCTATTAGTATAAACTGAGATACCTCAGTTGTTGGTTGACAACTGGACCTAAACTGACAAGGCTGTACACTGATTTTGTAGAACAAAAGTGTACTGAAATGTGTACTGAAAAGGAAGGAGGCTGGAAAATTTTAAAATTTCTGATTCCAGCTTAAGCAACACTGAATCTTGGTCTTCATCTGAACAAATTAACCCCAACTGATATTTATAGGCCAACAAAAAATGTTAATAAGAAATTAAGAACTGTCAAAATAGTAAAAATTGTAATAATTAACATATAGCAATAATTCATTGGAAGAACTCAGGAAGAAGGACTATCATGCAAATATCCTACCCTAAATATTCTGTTTATACAGATGTCTCCTTATACTCCCATCTAATACATTGGACATGTATGTTTGTGATGACACAAATACTTGTAGAGCTTACCAGATAAACCATCTGTTCTTTTCAAACAGCAAAACATTTATTTACAGTTGGATTTAATAATTATGTTTGGACTCAATGTTCTTAAATGTCTTTTCTAATATAAATGATTCTATGATTCTCTAACTCATGCATCCTGCTCTGTTGAGATATGTCATCAGACTATGCCAAGAAAAATTTTTGGAACTGCTAATTAAAATTCCACAATCACAATGAAGCTGAGGAAGGAACACAGATCATTACAGTTACCTTGTGGCAGGCCAATACTCCATTTTAATCCTCGTACTTTTCATTTTTAAATCCATGACAACACAGGCACTGATTAAATATCCTTTGGGCAGGAAAGAAGATACTATTCTTCTCGGTTTACTGATGGATAAACTGAAATATAAAGCAATTAATTCAAAATGAAAAGGTAATAAAGTCAGTACCAGAACTCACCAGAGTTTTGTTTACTACCCTAAATCCTTACTATCTCAAAACACAATAATAGCTGTAAAATTCTTGCTCCTACGTGTTTTTTCCTATAACTACATGGCAGAGTAAGGGATAGACAATTCCAAACAATGGTAATCCACAATGAAACATCCTTGATGTCTCATTTGGATTGTGCATAGCAAGTTCTTCACCTGGTAAAGTTACGCCATTGCAACAGTTTCGGGAGTGTCATAGAAGGCCAGATGTTTGGTTTTAAACTGTCTTGGCCATTCAGTTATTCAGTAGCACTGAGAGAGTTTAAAATAAGGTAGTGCTATGGGTTGACTTTCATATATGGCAGACATACTTCTACAGCACAGAAGGATGACCTAATATTTTATTACATGTAGCTGAAGTGGTATCCTGTTCCCCATAGGTTTTCTATTTTTCTACTTTTTTTTTTTTTACTCCTAAACTAGTAGGAACTAGTTTAATTATCTGAACTAGCTCAATCAGGAACCAGATAAGTTTTAGAGCTTCCAAATAAAAAATCAGATGCAAAATGGTGATTTTGAAGGTCCTTTGAAATTTTTCCTACTTTTCATAGATACATGGCATTCTCTAGAATGATATTGCTCCAATATATTTTTTGATTTTAAATTTTATACATTCTTTTGTCCATTTTAGTAAATGGATTTTCTCTGATAAGGACTTTCAAGCTGAAATTGGTTCTAGTAGATATAAACACTTTGGTAGGTAAAAGCAGACTATAAAAGATAACATTCAGAATGCATTTCCCTTAACTTCCCATTAAAGTAAGTGAAGGAAGAAGGCAGGAGATCTTTAGATAATATGCTATGCATATTGAAAAGGATCTGTCCTTATTTGAAGGAACTGAGAAACTCACACACTGAAATAGAGTTCAGAGAGGTTAAAGGGTCACACATGATGTCAAATCTATACTTTTAATGTTTGAATTAAACAAGGTTTCTTTAAGTTCAATTATAGAAAATAAAAGTGAATTTGCAGAAGCAATTGAACACTGTCTGTTAAATAAATACAATGTTTTCTAATTAAACTGCGAATTCAGGAAGGCAACCTTGAAATTAAAAGGACTTAGGAACATACAAATATGAAGACTGGCAGTTCAATAGATTTAACAGTCTCTTTGAGATAAGATTTATTTTTAACTTCTGATTTTGGTGCCACTAGGAATGTTTCAATTACAAAAAAAAAAAACAAACAAAACCAAACCAAAATCAAAACAACTCTGAAAAAGCCTTAAGGAAGAAGAGGGGTATGAAAGGTGTCCCTTGGAAAAGAGATAAAAACCCTGTTATGACTGTGGAGTATATTACAAAAATGTAATGAAGCCTGTAAGGAGAAAGAGCCTGTAATAAAAATAGCATGCTCAGTTCATATGTTGAAAATAATCCAGAAATGTTGAAATTATGATTCACTTATTTGGGGGAGGGGTGGAAAAAAGAAAACATAAGGCAAAAAATATTTTGAATCTACTTTTCCATTCCAAGATGCTATAGTTTAATTTCATTTTGTTCCTAAGACTATTTCATATCTTATTAAAGGTTTTACAGTAGAGAGTGAGAATGTTCACCCTTTAACCATATAAAGAAATATCAGTGGATCTCTTTTACTTTATTTTACAGGATGAGATCCAATTTAGCCTACCAATGATATAGCTTTTCAAACCCACATATTTCCTCTTCTGTATTCCTACAGCTACGTTCATACTGCAGGGAGCAGTTTGGAACATCCCAGTCTTTTTGTTTCTCAGATATGTTGCTGTGCAAAATGTCTCTTATTTTAATTTTTGCCTGTTAGAGTATATGGTCTGTATTTAAATTATTGTGGTGCTAGGACAGTTGTCATATATTCTGTAGGCTTAGAGAGTATACAGCAAACATTCTGTTCTTCTGAGAACATTTTACTATTTTTATGAGAAATGCTGAAGGTCTGAATTTAGTTACAAAGGTCACTGATTCACAAATTACAAAATTGTTAAGTCTAGTAACAGCAGGAAAAATGCTGTTGTTGTATGTGTAAATGTCAAGTCAGCTGCTGTTGAGATAAAAAGCATGAACATAATCAAAGATCTCTGCATGAGTATTAAAGAAACCAATTAAAAGACATTTATTATGATTTCTGTACTAAGAAACAAGAATAAGCATGTGCATGGAGTGCTAATTTCAGTGGCTAGCCACTATCATCCTCAGCCCAGATCTCATCAACATCTTCATCAACAATTTGGACACAGGGCTGGTAGGGTTACTAATCAAGTTTGCCAACGATACTAAATTGGGAGGAGCTGTTGAGTCCCTCAAGGGCACAGAAGCCCTGAGAGACACCTCGACAAATTAGAAAGATGGGCATTCACCAACCACATGAAGTTCAACAAAGGAAAGTGTCGGATTATATACCTGGGGCAAGACAACCCTGGTAGTGTGTACAGACTAGGGAACAAGATAGTGGAGAGCAGTGCCACGGAAAGGGACCTGGTCGTCCTGGTAGGTGGCAAGTTGAATATGAGTCATCAGTGCCCTGGCAGCCAGGAGGGCCAACTGTGTCCTGAGGGGCATCAGGGAAAGCATTGCAAGCCAGTCATGGGAGGTGATTGTCCTGCTCTGCTCTGCACTGGTGCAGCCTCACCTTGAATATTGTGTGCAGTTTTGGGTACCACAATATGAAAAAGACATTAAGCTACTGGAAAGCTTCCAAAGGTTGGCCAGAAGGATGGTGAGGGGCCTTGAGGGGAAGCTGTATGAGGAGCAGCTGAGGTCACTTGGTCTGTTCAGCCTGGAGAAGAGGAGACTGAGGGGAGAACTCATTGCAGTCTTCAACATCTTCACGAGGGGAAGCGGAGGGACAGGCACTGATCTCTTCACTCTCATGATCAGTGACAGAACTCGAGGAAATGGCATGAGTCTGAGTTGGAGGATGTTTATGTTAGATATCAGGAAAAAGTTTTTCACCCAGAGGGTGGTTGAGCATTGGAACAGGATCCCCAGGGACGTGGTCATAGCACCAAGGCATTCTGAGTTCAAGAAGCATTTGGACAACACTCTAAGGCCCATGGTGTCATTCTTTGGGTGTCCTGCACAGGGCCAAGAGTTGGACTTGATGAACTGGATGGGTCCCTTCCAACTCAGGATTTCCCATGATTCTATCTTGACCACTAAAACTATATTGCTTTGTCTCACCAGATTTTCATCTGCTATGGTTGGTCAGAATTTGTCACTAGTGATATTCAGTATTCTGTAGCATACACTGGGCAATGATATTTATCATAAAGGGATAGTGACCCAACAAAGACAAGTGCATTTCTCAACAGAATTTGGACACATCCACTGTAATTCTAAAAAAATCTTGTGCTTGAAACAACACTATCTTACGCTAAGCAATCCTCCCATATCTTCAGGGGAAAGAAGACATAAAGAAGGGACATTATTGCAATGAAGTATTGTGGATTTTCCAGTTCTTTAGCATTATATTTGTACAGCCACCATCCTTTTATAAGGATGTATAGCATGTAATTTTCTAGCAAAACACATTTTCTGCAACTGAGCCCATCAGTCTCTGTGAAAACATATTTAAGAGAGTGTAAAACATTTGAGCAGGCAGTGATGAGTGTGGAAAAAAAAAGTGTGAGAAGCAGTTCTGCGACACTAAGATGAGAGAAGTCTGGAGTCCCTGGAGGACATCGTGCTGAAGCAGGTTGTCCCCCTGCAGCCCTTGGAGAACCATGGTGGAGCAGACACCTACACTGCAGCCCATGGAGGACTCCGCGCCACAGCAGGTGGATATGCCTTGAAGGAAGCTGCAGCTTGTGAAGAGGACCAGAAAGCCTTCCTTGACCTTTAGCACATAATGTGCAAATGCCAAAGGTCTGCCAACTATAATCTAGCCTCTTTCTAGTTATTATCATAGGTAAGTAGAAAGACCATATAGAAATTAGAAGCCTAAATATTTAGAGAAAGTTAGCTTGAGGTTCCCACTCTCCTTGCTGCCCAAAAATTTAGTTTTATACAAAATGAAATTTAATGTAAAGTTCATAAGGCTTGATGTTCAGACTTCGTAGAAAACAGGGAGTATAAATAATTCTTGTTCCTTTACATTTTTTTTGTATTCACAGAATAAAAAAATAAAATTACTGTTCTCTAAGGACTGACAGAAGTCAGCTGGTAGAGGTGGCGGGAATGAACAGTATAATTAATCTGAAACAAGACTATCATCTAGATGCATCAGTTGTGTACAAGCTCTTTAACAGAAACACTAGACTTTTAAACAGACTTAGCACACAATTGTTATCTCTGGCAATATTTTAGTATGTAGAGTACATTCATCTTTAAAAGGCTCTATCTGGTTTATAGTTATGACTTACATTTTAAATTTTATTTGAAAGGAAGCATTTAGGATTCAGATCATTTGAATTTCTGAAGCGTTCCAGTTGTTGACAGTTTTCATTGTCTCCTGAGGGTAGGAAAATAGTCTTTGCACCAACACTGAAATAAAGTACTTGAAAAAATATTTTTCTTCAGTATTTTCTGCCTATTCTAACAGGCGAAGCAGCAAGAACATTGCTATGAACCTGGTGCTGCACTACCACTCATGGATGATAAACTTGTAGTGGCTCGTAGTTTATTTGCACACATTTCTGATGCTGATTGTTAACTATTGTGCAGAAGAATCTGTAAACTGTTTTCACAGGTGGATGCTCCTGAATTGTTTCTGAACCAGAAAACTAAGATAGCACTAAATGTTTGAGACCATGCTGCGCTATTCCCCAAACTCATTTCCTTAAAATGAATTTTACTCTGAAACAAAGCACTTTATTACTTCGTGATATAATTCTGTTGTTCTTAATGTTCAGAATATTATCATCACAATAACATATTACAGTAAGCAAGTATAACATAACTTCTATCTTAAATAGTATAAATCACTTGGGTTTGGTTCATGGATCTACAAGGAATGTAGTTTACAATAAATATACAGAGTGGGGTAAAGGGCCACGTGTTTGGGATTCTTTCTCAAAATAATTTTACTTTGAAATTTAGTTGTTGTTGTTTCAAGTGTGCCTTTATTAAAGCAATCAACTATTTATTACCTATACCACAGTATTTATTACCTATACCACAGTATCCTGTGGATGATCATCACACAACAATTCTAGTAGAAATAATGGTCTCAGCCCTCAGTAGCACAGAATGTCTGAAATAAAGCCACAGTTCTTCAGGCTTCTTCTCAGTCTGGAGAAAAGCAGGCTCTAGGAAGATTTTATAGCAGCCTTCCAGTATCTGAAGGGAGCCTACAAGAAAGCTGGAGAGGGACTTTACACAACAGCACATAGGACAAGGGGTAATGGCTTTAAAACTGAAAGAGCTTAAGTTTAGTTTGGATATTAGGAAGAAATTCTTTACCATGAGAGTTGTGAGACACTGGAATACTTTGCCCAGAGAAGTTGTGGATGATCCATCCCTGGAAGTGTTCAAGGCCAGGTTGGATGGGGCTTTGAGCTTAACCTCATCTAGTGGAAGGTGTCCCTGCCCATGGCAAGGGGCTTGGAACGAAATGATCTTTAAGGTCCCTATTCTGTTTTTCCATGTTAATATTCATATTGTGCAGTAGCAGTAAGCAGTTTTTAGATAGAAATAATAACACAAATTTATGCAGAAGAAAAAGTCAGCGTAGGGAATTTGTATTTATTGTGGTGTTATCGGTATTCTAAAATACCGCTAAGTCTATGTATAGCTATGCAAAAATGCAATTCAATTAAAGCATTTAACGACTTTTCCTCATCTGAAATTTGGATGACTTAAATGTTGCCAAAGACATCTTATCTCCCTTTGGTCTGTACTATGTGCTGTAACTGCTGCAAAGCTAGCTAGAGGAATACCTTTACTCTCATCTGTACTCAGAGCATTAGGAAAAAAATATTCTGAATTAGTATACTAGATAAATGAATTTATGTTTATTGCTTTATGATCTAGCAGGAACAACTGTACCTCAAAGAGGAAAGTAGATTTGATATCTTCAGGCACACCATATATCATAAAAGATACATTCAAAACTTCTTGATTCAAAGTCAAATGTGATGTAGCAGAACTAAATGATGACATATTTGTAGTAGAAATCTTCTTACTTAATTCTAAGTATATGATGACATAACTATTTTAAAATTTCTTTAAAACTGAAAGCTTTTGATTGGCCTGTATTTTTTAAAAAAGTCCAGGTCTGATCTGTTAGTTAAACCATTTATTAGTCTAGAACTAAATATTGCTGTTCCTAGGACTTTGAAACAATATTAATGAAAGCCAGTTCTGACTCTATCTGTTAATTTTAAGAACAATATTGACTTTGTGGTTAAGACACCTAAATTTAGTGATGCCATTCAGTTACTGAGATTTATCTGAAATGTCCATATGGGGCTAATAAGTATGAACATCTCCCATTCCTTTTTGGAGAATTAGAAACAGTTCTTGATTTGGTTAGTGGTTTTTTCTTTCTTTGTGTAATCATATCTGTCTAAGTAAAATAGTCCCATTAGAGCTGCATTCACAGTTTATAAAAGAAAACAAACAAAATACTCTCTCCCCCAAAAAATCTATGGTGGTGAAATCTGAAGAACAGGGAAAAATCAGAAGTAAATATATTGATTGAATATCAAGTTTAAGTTAGTAATTTTTTTTGCTCTTCTTCCTAGTCATATATAAAAGAAAACAATGCCCAATAAAATATTTGGTAAAACCAATTCAAATTACACCTTCATGTGAACCATTTAGTCTAATTTGGGCTGCTTACATACATTTTTTTTCTGAATGTAATATGGCAACTAAAGAATATTTATGTCAAGGACAGATCATCTTTTGCAGGAACACATCCATGGCATGTTTAGCACACACTGATGCCATGCATTTTTTATTAAAGAATTTTTTTTCAAGAAGTCTCTCTATATTTAATTCTTGCTATCATTGAACTCTGGATTCATTAAAATCAGTGGAAAAACTCTCACTAAAACCAGCACCTCGCTTTCCAAAATATCAGCTACCATAAATGTCTATGTTCTCTGTCTGGATAATACCAATTCATATTGGTAAATTGGAAGTATTATCACGCAAATAGATTTATTTTATCAGAGCTTATATTTTTATAAATATCATTCTTATGTAAACATAGTTAAAATTATTTAATAATTATACTGTTTGAGGTTCATGTTTTTAGAGATTTTGACTGCTAATAAGATAAGAAATCTATTATAGAAATTTATCTAAGCTCATTCGCTTTAGAATAACCTTGGAGAAGTAGAATGTATCCAATGCCCTGGTGAGAAACCTGTTCCAAAATTATCAACTGAATAGCTTAACAAGGCCTGATTTGACAAAATCAAAAAATTCTTAAGTGATGTTAGTAAAAACACAGTTTGATCAAACAGACCTTTTCAACTGAAGAAAGAACAGGCTCACTCATTCGTTGGATTTGTGGAGGTTAATACTGGAAGCATAATAACTACAAGGTGAAATAAATCTATATTGATTCCTCAGCCCCATAAAAATGTCCAGTAGAGGCTTTGTTTGTAAGAGATATGTAATAAATACACAATTAAATTACACACATATGCTTTTGAGTGGACAAATCATAAATGCACCCTCTTGAAAATCAGTATATCAATCATAATAGAAACTATATGAGCAATAAATGAAATTGCAAGCTGGTTTTAATTAAAAGGTAATAGTGCAAATATGTCATGCATATTTTTTCAAAATCATATTGCAGTGCCTCAGCCAACTACAACTACCATCAGAAAACCTGAAAATAAATACCTTTCATTGCACTTAACTACAGGGGTTTTCACAGAAAGTATTTAAATAACCATCAGTATATAAAAGTTCCTATTAGGCCTTCTGGATTGCTACTTACAAATTACTAAAGCGTATGAAACACAGTATAATTTAAAGTAATTTGGTTTGAAAAATATGTTGAGCATATATGGTAATCTGTCAATAATTTCTAGTTGGAAAATAAGCAAACAGGCATTATTATAAATATGCAAATTACAGCATACAGAACATCTACAAAAAGCATGAACCATAAATTCAGATAGAATTTAGAATCTATTAAATATTAAAAGGCTGATAACTGAAGAGAACAGACCAGATGTTGGGCTGCAGCACAACACTACAATTATTTGTCTTCATCTGACAGAACTCTGGAACTCACTTTACCCTTAGCTTAGGTAGTGGCTAAGAGGACATACATTTAAATAACCTCCTCCAGGTCTTTCCATTTCTTCTATTTTCTTTTAGAATAGGGAGAACTTATACTACAGACTGCAGAGACACCAAGTAGTGACTCAGGAAACTTGCTTATCAATTACTTAAAGCTGAGTGGTTTAAAATTCTCTCTTTTCCTTTGGAAAATCTAAAATGTTTTCATCAGAAACAGTAATGTCATCTATCACAATATTCAATACTTTCTATGAATTATGTGGATTAAACATTGTTCTTCATAATGTCATCACTTTACCCTTTTAAAAGCTTGCCCTTCAGTTGGAAAATCTGGTTATTTATTTTGGATACTTAGACTCAGTGAAAATTAAGTTCTCCATTTTTCAAAAGTAAATGTTTAGAAATTCATTGTGAGGATTATTTCTTCAGCAATGTCTTAAAAGTTATTACCAAAAGATAGTAGTGAAATTTGGAGCATAATAAAAGTCTAACAAAGTGTAACAAATTAAAAATAACTGACCTGATTTGTACAATGATGTACACAGACACATAAATATACATAAATACATATAAATATTTTATTCCATGCAACACAATTTAATTTGCTTAAAACCGTAGAAAAATTACAAGTAATGTTTTCAATTACAACTCATAGAAGCAAGCACTACTGCTTACCTGGTACAGAAAATCATATCAAGAACAATGTTCAAGCCAAAATATTTTCAGAAGCAGCATTGTTTCAAAAGACTTGAATACTTTCTCCTCCTTAAAATACCAAGCGCTACCCCTACATTATAGAAGAAAAGTGAAAAAGTTGCAACTGAATAAGCTGCTTCATTTGATTGTTTGTGAGTTTGATTTTTTTTTATTTCACTTTGTTTTGTTTCTAATACAAGATGTATTTATTGTATATAATACTAAGTAACTCTGTCAGAAGATATTTAGGATTTGATTTGGGAAGTATATAAAATTTACAACAGTTGTTATAGAAGCTAGTAGTTAGAATGCAACATGAAACACCTTTCTGGAAACACATTTTTAATGTTGGTTTTTCAAAAATAAACTAATTCACAGAAAGGTATGTTTCAACCTTGAAATATAGGTACAAATTATTAGCTGGGCATTTCTGTTTCCATAGCTCTAAATATGATTTGATTTGGAGGGAACCCTATTGAGAAGAAATTGTTTCAGGATCTTTGGTTTGCATAAGACATTATCATCTAGAACACTAGGGAAAACCTCACTGAAATTAAAATTCTCACCTTTTTCAGATGCCATTAGTAATCATTGTATCCCTTTGTTTCTAGATACTTGGGACTAACCATTTATTTACAGCTGAACTCTTTACATTGCTTTATAAATGTGGCAATGGTTTTTGTAAATACTTTGATTTTTCTAAAGGAAACAAAAATTGACAACAATCAGTGCCAGAGCATTACAAATAAATGCACTAGGAAAAAGAAGTAGGCAGTACATTAAGAGATGAACTCGATACTATTTCAAGTCTAGATTCTAATAAGTGTTGGAACTGCCCTTTGAGCAAGATGGTGGAAATTAATGTGTTATGTATATTACCCTCCGAAAGTCTAGATGAGAAGTTCTGTCTTGATAAATTGTGAGTAGCTCTGTCTTGATAAATTGTAAGTGTGTTCTGGGTTGCTGGAAATAACGTAAAATCATCTTTGATCAATGGGGGAAGAAACAGTGTAAGCATGATGGGAATACTATTTTATTTTGTGGTTTTGTCTTCTATACGCAACAACACAAATGCTTTCTAACGTTCTACAAATGATCAGAACAGGTAACTGGATCACTTCCGGAAATTTTTGCCAGTGGTCAAAAAAAAGAGCTTATGCAAATATTAGCCAAAAAAAAAAAAGTTTAGCAAAAAAGCACTAAATTATAGATTGTAAAGGCTATTAAAAATGCAAAAATTGCCAATAGGAAGCTAATAGATGGCTAAACATGTATCCACAGGGTACCTGTCTCTAAAGAAATCCTCTACTAAATGTCATTAATTCTTTATATGATAATTCTCATCCTCTTTCATATTTTAAATTTGAATGAAAAAATAGCAATATATATATATATATCAGATTCATCTTACCTATAAAGCACATATTTTTCCAGTGGCTTTCTGTAAGTTCTTCTGACTGCATTACACATTCATTTGCGTGCTTTTTTGCTTCTTTCTGCAGTCAATACTCTGCACTTAATGCCATGTACAAAGAGTATGATTTCTCTCACCTAAGTTAATGCATTTCATCTTTATTGTCCCTTTATATTAAATTGACAGAAAATTAATTGATTTGTTCCACCTAACATTGATATTTTCGGCAAAGGTCACCTTGAGAAAACTTTTTTCTGCTAGGATTCAACTCAAGGATTGAAATAATTGAGAAGACTAGTAGGTACTGAAGCATGAAGAGCCTTTCAGCCTCTGTGAGTATCTACTACAGAATAAAATTATCAACCCTCTACTGACTGTACTGAACAGAACTCTGACTATAATCTGTTTCACATGTAGATACCCCCTTTAAAGACATATGGTAAGATGAATCTCACCTCCTGTTCTGTGCAGATATTTGTATTTCTATGGACTATTTAGGGAATCATAGAATCATAGAATCAATTGGGTTGGAAAAGACTTCAGAGATCATCAAGTCCCACCCTTGGTCCAACTCCAGTCCGTTTACTGGATCATGGCACTAAGTGCCGTGTCCAATCTCAGTTTAAAAACTCCCAGGGACAGTGAATCCACCATCTCCCTGGGCAGGCCATTCCAGTGCCTGACCACTCTCTCTGTAAAGAATTTCTTTCTAATATCCAGCCTAAATTTTTCCTGGCAGAGCTTAAGCCCGCGCCCCCTTGTCCTGTTGCTAACTGCCTGGGAGAAGAGACCAATCCCCACCTGGCTATAACTTCCCTTCAGGTAGTTATAGAGAGTGATGAGGAGACTAGATGACTTTCAGATGCCTAAAGTGAGATGAGATGAAGCTCATTCTCAACACCTAGAAAACCCACCCTATAAATCGTAAAGCCCACAATGCAGAAGTTGTGTAAAATTTCTTAAATCAATGACTATAGCATTTACTGAAGTTGTAAGATACCTGCACACAGATATTCTTCAAGATATTCACAGAATATTCTTCACATAGGAAGACATCTTTCACCTCTTCAATGAATAAAAATTCAAAATATATTACATTTTTTAATTCATTGCTCTTTTCTGATGCAATTATTTAACTATAGGTCGAATCAGAGAAATATTGGTAAACCCAGACAGCAAAGAAAATTGGAAACTGGTTACTCAGAGCATAGTAGGAAGACAGGAAGAGATTTAAAAGAGTAAGGAAACTAAACAGAAGCAGTAACAATGAGAGACATCCTATGAGTTTCCTGCTGGGATTATGTATTATTTAATCAGTGACAAAATTATAAGATCCTGCACATTTGATGTCTCACCATGGGAACACAATAGCCATTATGCATGCTCACAATTGCCAAAGCAACATGGCAAAGAGAATAACAAAACTGAGTAAAAATACTTTTTCAATAATTGAAATTCAGGTGGTGAATTATTCAAATAACCATTTTTATATTGTAAAGTAACAGATACAAACAATTTGGTAAACTGCATATATGTATCACTTGTACTTAGAAAATGCTTTGTAGAAGGATGCAGATTCAAGTTTTGATCAAAAGTTTCTGAACGTCAGATAAGAAAGTATAAAAATGCAAATCAGAACATTTGGGTAAACTACCGGGATCTAGGGATCAAGAAATTTGTCAAGGCTGAAAATGCACAGCTGAGTCCTCACAAGCTAAGACTATGCTAGCAAATTAACTACAAATCAGACTTTTGTCTATCACTGAGGGCAACATGGTTGGAAGACCTGCATTCATACTATTAAACTCCCTTATGCTCTAGGACATCATGAATACATGCACAGTGCCTTTTGAGGGTCATCCATAGTTAACTCCACAACTAGCCCAAAAAATATTTTAGGAGGCTGTCACTGGCAGAAGCTTTTCAGGGACCATTCTACAAGAGGAACAGGATATGAAATACAGTGTCCAGGAGCATTTCCAGAAACTGTTTTGTTTACTAATATAGATGTACCAAAGGCTACAGTATGGATGTTGTTTACCATTTCACTTACTTTTCACTTCAAGCTTCGGCAGCTTGTACAACTGTGCATTCAATAAACCTCTCTAGTTGGTCATTCTGTGATTTCTGAGTCTGGTGCCCTTGAATATGTGTATCTTGCACTCATTAATAACTCTCATTTTGGCATGCTACTTCTCTGCACATTAGGGTATACTAATTGGAGACTGTTGCACCAACTAATTGCCTATCTGTTGCACCAGTTCATAATCCCAGGCTTAGTAGTGAGTTGTGAAGAATAAGGTATGGCTCAAGAAGGGCTCATTAGAAATGCCTGATAGTCCACTATATGATTTTCATTTTAAGTTGCTTAGCAACCTTTCTCTGGTATCAATCCCTGCGCACAGGTTGGAAAAGGGCTCTACAAAGGCAAAACAGATAATCAAGGAAAGGGTGAGATATCCGAAAGAAAAATCTGCATATAAAGGGATTAATTTATTATGCTTATTTTTGTGAATATGTGCATGCCTGTTCATTTGTGCACTGATTATTAGTAGAAGAGCAAAGTGCCAATGTGGTCTGTGCACCTATGCGGTTTAAGATAATGCCAGGAATGAATGGATTTAAAAAAAAAAAAAAAAACCTAAAGAAAAAAGGATTTGTGTCATGACAACTGTAGACTGAAGGATCTAAATGTAAAAATTCATCCACTCTTCCCTGAGACTTCCTAAAAGGCTATTTGGTTATTACTGCATGCTTTTTAAAAGGAAAATTTTTAAGAGTTAATAATAGGCTCATTTTTAACATTGTCCAGCTTTTTTTCACAATGGTACAAGTTCCATAAATGAAAAGTTGTGAAGTTCTGGAAACTGGAACTACTCTACGACATAGACTCAGGTATGTAGCATACGCTTGAAATTAAAGACACTTTTAACTTGTTTTAATTTGAATAATTACATCAAAGACTGAGTTTTGTGGAAAATTTTGAATAATTTTGTGCAACTAAAATATCTAGATATAGATACTGTATTGTCACAGGATATTCTGTGTCATAGTATATTCTATTGTCATAGAATATTATTGTTTACCATTATTGCCTATTCCATTGTCATAGAATATTATCAAAATGATCTCTTTATGGTGATGTCCACTTACATCTGGAGTCTAGCAACAGCACCAACAGAGGAAACATACCCAAGACAGCATAAAATTATCAGCTGCTTCCAAACAAAGACCAAATGTCATACCTCTTTTTGCCTGCCTTTTGATAAAAGGCCATGTGTAGTTCCCTTATGCATTCAACTAGAGCCTTAATGCTTTGAAGTACAGTTTTTTACCGGGATCGGAACGGATCATTGAATAGCAGTTATAAGGCATGGAGAGCTGCTATCTAGCTTCAAACAATTTCCTCTCAGTATGTGACTCCTGTGGTTCTTATCTCAGATGTCCATTCAGTGTACTCATTAACAGTGTGAGGAAATTTAATTTAAAATTCTCTCCCCTTTTTTATATTATACGAGATGGAATTTGGTGACTGAAGACAGTGATCAGAACAAGACACAATACTCTTCAACTATCAGACAAGTAAAATTTAGACATGGTATGGAAATGATTGTGAGCAGGAGGATAAAAGTTATAGAAGTATCAAACCTCTAATAAACCCATTTTTGTCTTTTTTCCTTAAGTATTCCACATGTCAGAGGGGTATAGACTCAATTAGTAATGGCTACTGAAACAAAAGGCATAAATTAGGATTTACCTTAGTGATATTTTGATTTCTAAGTCTTGTGTCTGAGCCTCTGACTTCTCTGTCTTGAAAAAATAAAGCTATAGCTTTTGTTACTAAAAATTTTGACTGGTTTTGCTTCAAGACAAAGTGAACTCACATAAATGTGGGCTGATGATGAAGGGCTCATTGTGCTGACCACCTGAAGCAAACACTTCCTGCTTAGGACAGATGATTTAGCACTGGTTTCTGTGGCTTATGGGCAGCCATCCATAATGATGTGCCTCTGGAAGCTTGGTCCGTATTACTGGTTAGCCATGGAACTTGAGCAGTTTACCTGGGTGGAAAGATGCTGGCACCACTACAGGAAAAGTCAGGCATTGCTGTCAGATCTGTGAAGAGATAGTGTCACTGTAGAAATCTGTCAGTGTTGAATTCCTGCAGTAAGTGCTCTGAATGAAGGCATTTATTGCAAGCAGCTCTCCTGGCTCCTACATCCTTATCCTGCATACATTGTGATGACAATGAAGAAAGAGAAAACTGTCTCTTGTCTACATATAGTATTGTATATATCTGTGTCTATATATCTTCCCAGGCACTCAGAACATGCTTCATATGTCCTTCTTTGACAATCCCATCTGCCTCTAATTAGTCCCCCCTCCTCCAGTCTGTCTGGAGGTCTTTTTCCACCTTACAGGGTAAAGTGAGAAAACATTACCATCTTACATGCCACTGAGAGAGCAATCTTCAGCTGCCAGTATCTGTGTGCCCTTATAGCAAGAAGCTAAGCATGTCAATCATGAACTACACTTCACTACAGGTAGCAACTGTAATATTTATTGGCTGAACATATGTGATATCTGCGTGATCTACCTAATTGGTTCTGCCATGACGGATGGTATTCATGGTGTCCAGGTGCACCGGGTTTTGCAAACTTTTTGCTTCTGTAAGACATGAAGCTGTGACTTCTTTCAGAACTGTCTTACAGAGGCTACAGCTTTTTGTCCATGAAAACAGAATCTTCTAGTTTCCAGATACTTCATCTGGGGAAAGGGGAAAGAGGTCTTGCTAGCAGTGAAGGGAAAATAAACTTCCAAGGTTTGGGTATTTTGCAAAACTGAGTAATGATGGATTTGAAGAAGGAGCAAGACTGAGCAGAAATATGGAGGGAATGAGTGGGAGGAGGAGGTTTTAGTGTGATGGCCTGCAGCACTTTTCCATCATGTTGTTTGGTACTCATCTTGATAAAGCTGAGTCACCTGAATCACTCCGGCTGAAGGTTGTCTATCCATAATATCTTCCATTGTGTAAATAGTGGAATAGAATGTCTGCCTTTAGGCAGCTATCTCATGATTAAATGCATATTTGAAAAAGCACTAGCCTAAACTGAGAACTCTATTTTTAGGCAACTGAATCATATCCCAACAGAAACAACTGTGGATGTACAGTGAGTGGTCATTGTGAGCCAAGGGATCACACTGCAGTCTCTCTCTCAAATTCCTACAATGAAAATAAGAATACTTTATAGGATAACAAAAATATGCTATGGTTGACGTGCTATTGAGCCTTCAAGATAAAGAATCATGGGGGGAAAACCACAGAGAAAGTAATCATTATTACTGTAACAACTAGCAACTGAGAGAGGAACTACAAAGCCTCTGAGTCCTACCTAGGTATTGCATGTAAGAAATGTTAGAAGGCAATGTCAATTAATGCATTATAGATGCTGTACAGCCATCACAACTCTTATTATCACATTTTCATTTGCTGCATTTGGCTAGAGTCTGGAACACTGACATTTAAAACTAATCTACTGGGAGAAGTGCTTCCAAGACTGAAATTAAAATTGCGCGTATACCTTTCAGGAGTGCAGTCGAGAAGCAAGATATTTTCTAGCATCTAAATATGTGATTAAACAAAGGCTCCTTAATTATACTACACTCATTAACTCATACCTATAATAAATGCCCATCTTTAATTATTTATATGATTGAATTCATGTTGCTGAATAATGTGCTCCAAATGATTTCTTTTTAAAGCAAACCCATTACTGTGCATAGTGCCATTGTAAATATAGATAGATGGTAATAACTCAATGGATTGCAGGGCTGAAAGTATTTCTTTTTTAAGATGGAAAACAACAGATTATATTAGTATAATTTCATGCCAAGTTTTATATTAATGAAGACGACCAAAAATGCCCTGCAATAGGGAACCATGGAATTTATTTGAGGCGGATTGTTCTCAATAAAATGTCATTTCAGCTTTTGGTCAATGCAAGCCTTTTCCTGACAGATCTGGAAACTTCTAGGCAGGTAGGTGATTCTCCTGTCTTATTTTTCAGTATATCCAGTCGTCTTTTCAGCTACAGCGATTCAGTCTATTCAGAGATATATATGATATATTCAGATGATAACAGTTAAGCTGTTATCATTCTGCTATTCTCTTGTTGTGAAAAGTTATGAAATATAATTTGCAAATTTTCAAATTTTTCCTTTAGCTATAACTGCTGTATAGTGGGGTAAGAGTTCTGAGCTTTTGCATTTAAGTCATTAATTCTTGGGGTGGTCTGAAAATTCCCTGTGAAGCTATCTGCATAGTTGAGATAATAGGCTGACTGGAGAGAAGTTTATCGACTGAACTCAGACTATCACAGAATCACAGAATATGCTGAGTTGGAAGGGACCCACAAGGACCATTGAGCCCAGCTCTTAGCCCTACACTGAACCATCCCCAAGAGTCACACCAGGTGCCTGAGAGCATCATCCAAATGCTTCTTGGACCCTTGTCAGGCTTGGTGCTGTGACCACTGCCCTGGAGAGCCTGTTCCAGTGGCCAACCACCCTCTAGGTGAAGAACCTTTTTCTAATATCCAACCTAAACCTCCCCTGATACAGGCCATTCCAATGAGGTCTCCCCTCAGTCTCCTCTTCTCCAGGCTGAACAGACCAAGTGACCTCAGCTGCTCCTCATACAGCTACCCCTCAAGGAACTCTTAGTCATCCTTCCAACAAAGCATTTGACTATTTTGCTGAGGACCTCTCTAGGTCAGAATTTCAAACTCTCCGTAAGATTTTTCCAGGTGAAATATTTTGTCCAGAGCAGTCTGTATGTTCAAAGTGTTGACTGGCAGCCTGGGTGAAAAACCTGACCTTTTCAGAAACCCAGAATGGTTCCTGTGCAGAACTGACCAGCCTTTGTGTAAATAAGACTCCTGTAAACAGTCACTATAAAGTGTTCATGCAGATACAGAAATGGTCACATATGACAATCTGTTTTACATACTAAGTAAGCAGGAGATGTTTTGCATGAGGTCTAAGTAAGAGATTGTACACATGCCGGAGTGGTCATGTCAAGGAGCAGCAAAGAGAGGCTCCCTGAGCTGGGAGCCTAGGGTGAACCTAGCACAGACCCTGGGAAGTACAGTCATGGATCAGTCACACAGCACTTGATCTAGGCAAGCAAAGCAGGGGCGGTGGTAAGTTGAATACGCTGCTGGAGGATGCAGGTGAGGCTGATAGGGCTGCACTCAGGACCCTGACAACATAGGAACATAGGCCAACAGGATTATAAAATTTTATAGAAAGAATAATCTGGGGACTCTCAGATGAAAACTGTTACAAGCATCCATCATAATCTGAACAGTGACTGACCATCCTGAGATTCCCCATGTGGGTGTTACTCTATGCAAAGATCCCAATAATCAGTCTTTCTTTCTTTCTTTTTCCTTTTTTTCTTCTTCCTTTTTTCCTTTTCTTTCTTTTCTTTTGTTTCTTTCTTTCTCCTTCCCCCCTTTTTTTTTCCTTTTACACTTTTTCTTTCCTGGGGAACACTTAATCACTGCTGAAAAAGGTCCTCTCTGATAAAGTGGATTATCAGAGACAGCAGTGGGTATTAAGGAAAACTCACTGGAGAAAGCCTGCCATGCAAGCAGTAAGATGCTAACTACCTCTAGGTATATAAAATTAATTCCTCTTTTATTTGAGATATGTATAGCTTTACCGATCTTCTTCTAGGCCAAAAAAAAGAAAAATCTTTTCTGGGCAGCTTAAAATACTTCTGTCCTTTCTTTTGTTTAGGTTTTTTTTTGTTGTTGTTAATAGGCATCATTATTTACTTATATTTGTTGGTTGTTTTTTATACCTTATAGTGAACATTCAATGATTTTTTCCCTTATTTTTGCCATTCTTTCTGAGAATTGGGGATTCATTCTTTCTGCTAGGTTTTTAGCCTTCTATTTTACTTTTTACCAGACAACTTTTTTCTATCATGATTTAAAAAATGAACTAATTTTTAGTGTAAATTCTGTGAAGCATTAAGTTAGAAAAAAAAGTAACCTATGAATGTATTACACATCAGAAAAAGTTGCTTCAACATCTGAAACACAAATTGCTGATAATATAATTAATAATATACATAATTCATATTCCAAAATAAATACATGAGATGAGCTTGTTACAGTCAATATTTTAGGGTAAGACTTCAATAATATATAAATTATGTAAGATTACTGGTGTGTTATATTACTAAGCGTATTACAAAGTTGTGCAAATAAAGTCCATATAGAAGTAGAAAACTGAATAGTAATCATGAAGCACAACCAAACTTCCTCCCAAAATTATTCACTGAAGTTGCATGCAGGTATCAAAAACCAGAATGTATATTGCCTTCCTAGTCTACTGGGGGTTTTTATTCACTTTTTTCAGTCTGTAGAGTAAGAATAGAATTGAACTTCTGAAATAATAGATTAAACTAACATAAACTCTACCTTTGTTATAAGATTATCCTCTTTTCTCCTTTGCCACTATGGTATGCTGTGCCATAAAAATTCTCAGATCTCTATTATTAGCAATCTTGTGTCACCATTCAGGTGAAAAATAGAGGCAAAAAAAAAAAAAAGCTAAACTTCATTCTGTCTGTTTTAATTTGTTTTGGTTTTCTGTTTGTGGTTTAGATTTTTGGAGTGTTTGGTTTTTGGTTTGGTTTGTTTTTTTCTTTCTGTCAGTGAAACAAAGCATAGAGCTTTTATCAGCAACAAGCTGTTACTTGTAGTTGGCTTTAGGTATCTAACTACAGGTCTGTACTTAGAATCATAGAATTGTTTAGGTTAGAAAAGATCTTTAAGATCAGAGTACAACCACTTACAGCATTGCCAAGTCCGCAACTAAACAATATCCCAAAGCAATCCAGCTACACATCTTTTAAATACCTCCAGGGCTGGTGAATCAGCCGCTCTCCTGAGTATCCTGTTCCAATGGTTGACAATATGTTCAGTGAAGAAATATTTCCTAATATCCAATCTAAACTTCCCCTGGTGCAACTTGAGATCATTTCCTCTTCTTATCATTTGCTATTTGAGAGAAAAGACCAATCCCCACCTCACTACAATCTCATTTTCGATGTAGAAAGCAATAAGGTCTCCACCGAGCCTCCTTTTCTCAAGGCAAAAGCACTCCAGCTCCCTCAGACACTCCTCATAAGACTTGTGCCCCAGCCCCTTCACCAGCTTCGTTGCCCTTCTCTGGACATGCTTTGGCACCTCAATGTTTTTTTTGCAGTGAGGGGCTCTCATAGAGGGAGTGATGTACTTCACTCACAAGACCGAAGCATCAATATATTTTATTGATATAAAACATTGAGTTGAACAACTTTAATGGTAAATGAGACAGAGGTTTAATGAGATTTGATGACAAGGTACACTTGATTATTTATTGCATAGAGGGCAGGGTCACATGAAACTACCAGGGTAGTTTCTACTCTCCTCTTAAATCATGGGGTTCTGGAAGGAACACCTTTGCTTGCTAAATTCCTTCTCAGAGAGGGGTCCCTTGTCCCAAACTCGGTCAACAGTTTATGTCTAAAGGATTATATGTGCACAATCAATCCTTTATATAACTTAGCTAAGATTTCAAAATTTAGCATGCTATTAATCCGTTACAGAGGATCTGTTGTGGCAAGGAATCTCTCAGCCTCAAGGAGTAACTTTGAGAGGCATCCATACTCAAGGGGAGATTCTGGTGTGCAGTCCATGGCTGTGCAGGAGAGCTCAACAGGCCCTGAGCTCTCTACTATTTATAGAGTAATCATTGACTTATAGTCGTGTTTGCATACCAACAACCTGGCTGGGTCACTGTCTCCAGACAGCACCTGGCTACCATGTTGCCATTAGTCCCCAAAGGTCAGAGTAAATTGGATGCAGCCATCACGTCCCCCACTGGTGGTTACACCTTAAGATGGGGTGAGGGAAAGCACGTCCCAGAGGCCCATAACTGTATTTGAGGTGTGGCCTCACCAGTGCTGAGTACAGGGGCATGATCACTGCCCTAGTACTGCTGGCCACACTATTTCTGATACAAGCCAGAATGCCATCAGCCTCCTTGGCCACCAGGGCACACTGATGGCTCATGTTCTGCTGGCTGTCAACCACCACCCCCCCCCGGTCCATTTCCAATGGGCAGCTTTCCAGCCACTCTTCCCCCAGCCTATACCACTGCATGGGATTGCTGTAACCCAAGTACAGGACCCAGAACTTGGCCTTACTGAACCTCATGTAATCAGCCTTTTCCCTTGGATCCAGCCTGTCCAGGTCCCTCTGTAGTGCCTTCCTCCAGCAGATAAACACTCCTGCACAGCTTGGTGTGACCTGCAAACTGACTGAGCGTGTACTTGACCCCTTATCAAGATCACTGATAAAGAAATTAAACAGAACTGGTCCCAGCACTGAACCCTGGGAAACACTACTGGTGACCAGCCGCCAGCTGGATTTAGTTCCATTCACCACCACTCTGGGCTTGGCCATCCAGGAAGGTTTTTACCAGCAAAGTGTGTGTCTGTCCAAGCCATGAGCTGCCAGTTTCTCCAAGAGAATGCTGTGTGAAAGTCCAGGTAGACAACAGTCACAACCTTTCCCTCACCTACTAAGTAGGTCACCTTGTCATAGAAAGAGATCAGCTTGGTCAAGCAGGACCTGCCTTTCCTAAACCCCTGTTGGCTGGGCCTGATCACCCGGTTGTCATGTAAGTGCCACGTGATGGCACTCAAGATGATCTCTTTACATGAAGCAAGTATCAATATAAAATAGGCCATTTTTTATCTCAGCAATTCTGCTATTAAATGAAAGTTCAAATTTAGATGTTAACTTTATTCATAGTCATTTTATGCCCATTTGTTCTTGAACCAACATTTATCCTGTACCCTTTAATAACTCTTATTTTTATGCTCTACCTTTTACTACTGTCTTTTCAAGCTTCATTTTTTCTCGTTTAACAGTGTTAGTAGCTCTTGTAGCTGCTATTCCTAACATAACTTTTATAGTCTCCTAAACACTCCAGCCACCTTTCTCCAAATGTCTTACAAATTTATTTTTCTTACATGGAAAAACAGAGTTATCAGTCATATTCCAGAGTATGACTCATAAAGTGGGAGGTGCTGTTGACTCCCTCATGGGACAAGATGCCTTGTAGAGGGATCTGGATAGATTGTACCATTGTTCAATGTTTAATGAGATGAAATTTAATAAATCTGAATGCTGGATTTTGCACCGAGGATCAGGTAATCCCAGGCACATAGGACTGAGTGATGCTAGGCGTGAGTATACATTGGAAGAGGAGTGGCTGGAAGGCAGCCCTGCATAAAAGGATCCAGGGGGCCAATTGACAACAGGATCAACAGGAGCCAGCAGTGTGTCCTGGCAGGCAAGGTGACAAAATACCTCCTGGGGTGCATCAGACAAAGCATAACCAGCCAGTCCAAAGGGTTGATTATCCTGTTGTATTCAGCACTGGTGTGGCCTCACCTGGAGTGCTGTGTGAAGTTCTGGGCCACACAGTGTTAAGGCAGTCGAATGCAACCAGAGGAGTTGGGAGAAATGTTCTGTGAGGAGTAGATGAGGACCCTGTGTTTGTCTAGTTTGGAGAAAAGGAGACTGAAAAGATGCCTCTGTACAGCTTCCTGAAGAGGGGAAGTGGAGAGGGAGGTACTGAGCTCTTCACATTGGAATCTAGTGATAGGAAGCATTTCTTTACTAACAGGGTGGTCAAACCCTAGAACAGGCTCCCTAGTGAGGCAGCTGATGCCCCAAGCTTGTCAGTGTTTAAGAAGCAGATGAACAATTCCCCTAATAACATGCTTAAACTTTTGTTCAGCTCCGCAGCGGTCAGGCAATTGGACTAGATGACTGTCGTAGGTCCCTTTCAATTGAAATAGGGTATACTATTCTATTTTATTCTGTTTTAAATTTTTGTATAATAATTCTAATACCTACCGGGTACATTTCACACTTTCCCTTCAATTTTTTCCAATTCTGTTTTAATTTGGCAGAGTACAGTCATGGTCACTGAAGTAATAATCTACTGATTAGCTTTTAGTTAATCTAGTAGAAACTCACTCTCTAAGTTCCTATACACATGACCCCACTAAATTTTGTCCCATTTATATTACTGTATTCTGAAAGATAATGTCATTATTCCCTTATATGATATTCAGGTCTTGTATTAATGATGTCTCCCAAGAAATAAGGGTAAAAAGAATTCAGAAGAGAGAGAAGCATTGACTGATAGCTTTCTATTTCAACACAATGAAATAACAGAGGAATAAACAATATAAAATATTTTATATTTATAAAATAGATTAAAAAATCTATTAGAAATAGTATCTTTCCTTAATTTAACCTTGTTCTCTTTTTAACTCCCACACTGTCTCTCTCTCCCACTGTTACAACTGTTATACAGAATTTCTAAGAAACATATGACTTCTATTCTTCATTTCAGTGCTCTGTCTGAGGATACAGAATAATGATCCTTAGTCACTTCCTCCACTAGTTTTACAATTATGAGCTACAGAGCATGAGTTGAAAAGTCACATTTGAAATAATCTCTGTTTTTATTAATGCAGACTTGGAAGTTTACTCAGAATAGATTCTGAGTAATCCTTCTTAATGGATTTGATAAATGCAAGATCAAGCAGAGAGTCCCTTAAATGAATAACCCTGCTAGCATAAACAGACCACAGTGTGTTTAAAGTATACAGTATCTTGATTGCTGCCTTGACATCCTCTCCACTTTCCTTTCTATGGGGTAACGCAGCAGTCTATGATAGCGTCTGATATGGAAGAGACGAGACCTGGCAAATAAAATCTGTTTTGCAAACAGACTCTTTTAACACATAACTGATAAAGAGAAGCAACCTTATGAACTGTTATTCAGCCTAGGGCCTGTGTTAAAAAATTATTTAAGAAAAGTTAAGATATTAAATGTTTAAAAATAGATGAGTGGGCATTCATTTGCTGCTATTCATCATTTTTCTAATTTTCAAAACATTTTATAAATGTTGGTAGTCATGCCCCCAATACTCACTAAAATTAACATAATATTTTATGGATGCTCTAGAACTGCATTTTTCACAGAAGTAAAATGAGACTTATGGAAGTATTAATTTTTATTTTTGTAAATCTTTATAATCCTTTCACCAAATACTAACATGAACTTAAAATGAACACGAATTCTCTTTAACAAAATATTTTTTAGTGAAATGTTAGTCAGTGCTTTCTACTGTTCTTGAATAGAACTGGTAGAGGTATTTACATTGTTTCAAATATTAATGCATAGAACCAAAGGGGTGGTTCTTCTACAATATATAATTAATTAATTTTGCTATTATTGATAAATAATGTAGTTATCATGTTTTAATATGTAATTACATTTTAAAAAATTAAAATAATCTATTTTCTAAGAAAGTATCTTAGGTAAGGTACACTAGTTTTACATCCTATTCTGTTACCACTGAAGTCAGATGAAAGTTCTGTAAAAGATTATGTAACACAAAAGGGCCCATAAAATCAAGTAATTCAGATATATAGGACAGCAGCAAATTAAAGAAGACATGTAATTTTTCTTTTTTTATGGGCTACGTTGGCATGCCTTTAGCTATGAACTAATGTCAAAAGAAATATTAATCAATTTCCCTGTAATGCCTCATGTTAAAATACTGTAGTTGAATACGATATGTTAATTACTTTGTATTTTGCTATTCTAAACATAATTTTGAATGCTGTTTTGAGAGGTATTTTGTTCAATGTGCATATTGGAGTGAAAGAAATTTATAACTTGTTAATATGGTTTATCAGACTTTTTTGTTTGTTTTACCCTCTACTTGCCAGACAGATTGCTCTTTGATTTCTAAAGCTGAAGAGACAGAATTGCATACTGAAAATAGGGTTGCTCAAAAAATCCCTTTGCAAATAATAACAGAATTATTGAACTTGTACTCCTATATGTTTTAGTTTGCTTTTTTTTCTTCATTCTGGGAGTTAATACTGTTCTATATGACAGTGATGAAGGTGTTGGTAATTGCGTACTAGCTGGTAATAAAAAGCCACGGTGTCAATAGTTCTTTGGAATCAAATCTCTGGAATGTCACAATTTGAGATGACATTAGCAGATACAAAACACTTTAATCTCAGATACATCTGCACTTTTACAAATTACATGATGTTGCTGTCTCAGGGGATAGACCAGGAGGAAGGTCAGATGGGTCAATGCAGTGGTCACAGCAGTATGGTGTGTGATCAGGAAGCTGGGCTGCAGGCTCCTCTGGGTGTCACTTGGGTGCCTTCTTTGGCAATCCCATCAGGAGGGGACTCTCCTTGTGCACCCCAAGAATCTATCTGCATGTCTCCAACAGCACCTTGCACAGTCTCTGCATGTGTATCCACAAGTGCCCAGTCTCTCCTGTCTCCCCAAGAGTCTATCCCCATGTGTCTCCCCAGCTGCCTCTCCTTTATGTTTCCCTGTGTAGTTCTTCCCCTATGTCTCCCAAAGTGTTTCTCCCTGATGCATCTCCTGTGCCTCGTAGATGCCCCTTTTTCCTAAATACATGTGAGAGAGCACGTGGGGCTCCCCTGCCTGGTGCAGTTTGGGATGAAATGGAATATTTATGGCAGTGTCAGAATCAACTGGACCCTGACGATCTCCTCCATTCAGAGCACCTGCAGCTCCCAGCTACCCACACTCGCTGCTTAGTCTGATATATTAACATTTAACATCAGATCCTCCTTTGTTTTTTCCTTCCCACCTCTTTTTTTAAGAGCTCGCTTTCATGCTTCGCTGCTAGGATTTAAGACTTTCTTAGTGGATGACCTTTTTCATTGTTTCTCCTATACGTGAAATACAGACTTTTTTTCCTCACAGGATCCAGGTTTACTGCTTTTATTGACTTGTACACTAGCTACTTCCTGATCTGAAAAGGAAGGATTGTTTTTTTCTTGGTTTTTCTTCTTCTTCCAAACACATAACTTTCCTTAAAGCACCAAACTTTCACTTTTCTAGACAGTCTAAAAAAGTGCTTTAGAGCAAAGTATCAGCAATCAGAGCTAAAGCCAGGACAGGAGGCTGTATATTGTTAAGGTTGCTAGTATCATTAACTATTTTGCAGGGACTTCAGAGGGATATCGTGGCTATTTTTCAGGGGTAAGATTGAGCTGGACGAATTCAGTGTTCAATGATATTTTTTATTTTTTAAGCATATAAGATGGTTTATATATATAGGGAAAAATTCTTGTTGGGATTTGATTGGAGCATGATATAACTACTAAATAGTTTCTTGGTATAATGTTTCTATCTTAATATAAACAATCACCATATTTATGCATTTCTTGGTTATAATTTTATGAGCAAACTGAAAGAAGATTCAAACAAAACAAGCATGATGTTCATTTCTTAAAAGTGTCCTTTCTTCCTCCTGATGGCTAGTTTTGCTCTGTTTCTATCATAACATCTGTTTTTCTTTACTTCCTGATATTTGGCTTACAAAAGCTGTAAATGGCTAACAGGTTCTTTTTACATTTATTTAAATTCCAGCTGGGACTTTCTCTATGAATTAGCTCGAGGCCATGATAGGGAACAAACCCATAAAAATATAAAGTGTTTTCTCAGAATTGGAGGTCACGTTCTACAGTGATTATGTATAAAGCCAATTAAACAGTCAACAAATGTTCTACACCTGTCAGAAAGTTTAAGAAGCTGTTACTGTTAGATGCGGTGTCCCATGTATTGTATAAACATGTCTGAGTCCTCTATTAAAGAAAAGCTGAATTATTCAATGTGAAACAGTTTTGCAATGCTTTTCTCCCTGTTTTCCATCTTTCTGATTCACCTGTTTCTTAGAGAGTCTTAAGTCACATGAGCATATGGACTTTCCTTCATTTTTGTGTAAAACTTACTTATATCATGAGGATTTAAACCATGGATTGAAGATGTTAACTTCAGACTTCCAGAAGCTCGACAGCCCTAAAGAAAAGAGATTTGACAAATCCTCCCTACTGTGACATTCTAGTTCTGAGGTTTTACTCTAAGTGAAAAAGTCAAAAAGACATCTAATTTTTAATTAGTTCTCCCCATTTGGGAGATCATCTGATTTTACTGGCAGAATTAGCAAGTGAAATCGCTCAAGAGCTGCCATGTAAATGTCCCCTACCCCTAGGGCCTCAGTATATTAAATGAGTACAGTGTTAACCTGGACACATTATTATTGATTTTAAATGAGAGTAGCTATGAAATTTGGAGGAAATCATTAAATTGAAATAATTATTATGATTCTTTTCTCGATCACTGATAATGGAAATTAGACATGTAAATATATTTTATGCATAAAAGAGGACAATTTCTTTCCCCTCCTGAATTTTTTTAATTAAAGTAAATAATTTAAATTAATTCCAGACATATTTTATAGTGTTTTCTTATGAACAAAGTGAACAACTTGCAGGGCATATCAGAGAACAATAAAGCCTGTAAGTCTTTTCCTCCTTGATTTTTATTTTGTAACTTCTTTATTTTTCAAGTGCCATTTAAGCATTAAAATTCAACCATATTTCTATGGCCAATTTTTAATACTCAATTCAATTACAAATAAAGACCAATTCTCTTGTATCAATATGGAAGCTCATTTACTGAAAAATTTACAGTGCTTATATAAATTCTGAATGACTGCATCCTGGAGCCATACAAACACCTTCCACATATTTAAAGCTTACCCCTGCAAAAGTTTTTGAATGGGAGACCCAGACTTATCAGCCTGATCTGTCGTATAGAACTGTCATTCTTATTACCCATGCTTTTCCTACTCGAGAACAAACAATGCCTAGAAATAAGCAGAGATTTGAGTACATGTGCTTCTCAGTCTCTATTACATGAATTGTACTGCTAATACAAAAGGCTTACTTAAAAAGAATTAAGCATTTCCAGTTAAATATTAAGACTGAAAACCAGTCAGTGTAAAAAGTCACCAGTAATAACATTCATTTTCAATGTGTACGTATACATATATGTATACATCCATATGCATATGGATTCATACACAATCATAGAATCATAGCAAGAATATCTGATAAAAAGTCAAAAAAATACCTTCAGGCTAATATAAAAGCATAGCTTTCCCAGTTCCCTTCTATCTTGAAAAGAAAAAGCCGACGTATGTCATCTTATAATAATTACACGTTCTTACATTTTAAAACATAAATTAATGGGAAAAAAGACTAGCAAAACCAAGTCTTTATTTCATAAATCCAGTCAAAGTCAAGAGGGAGTGCATCTTCTAAAATCATATAAGTGGTATGCAAATCTATCCCAATAATGGGGAAAACCAGTTCTAAATATAATTTAAAGTCGTCTGAGAGGATAAATAAAATCAGAGGGGAAAAAATTACATATTGCATTTATTATCATAAATGAAAATACAAGAAATACATCCACTTTTCATGAAACTCTGCAGTCTTTAGAAGTATAGAAAATGTAGATACTTTCACTGAGGAGAAGCTCATCCAGCCTCAGTTTTGACAGCCTCAGAGATCTAGTCACTTCTTAGTCACTAATGATTTTTAAAAGTAATGTATAAAAGCAACAAAATTAAAAAAATGGTAATGAAATACAAAGAAAAAAAAGCATGTATTTTTATTTAACATAAATGTTAAGATTACACTTTTCAAAAAATAGATTCAATTAGAAAATGCATCACTTCATAGACAGCCTTACTGCACAAAGTCCTACAAAATTTAGGGAACTGTTCCAAACCTCATTGTAATAGATTTTTTTTTTCTACTGATACATTATTAACACCATTAACATTAATAAAGTAAAACACCTGAGGCAATTCTATCAAGAAAACTTACTATTTTGAGTAATAACTGCATCTACTGTCAGTGATCAAAATCAACACTTGTTATTATATAAAGTACTATACCTAAAAATGGAAATTTGCTTCTAAGAACTATCAGGAAGGGTATGATAACTCATTAAGAGTTGAAAGACTTCTTTTAAACAAAGGCAGAATACTTGAAAAATGCTTAGAAATCAAGCTAACTAAATGGAGCCTGGAAAAATATATTAGTCAAACAAAAAGGGATTCAATTCTATACTGCTCTTGATCATGCAGTCATTTGCAGCTGCAGAATACAGATGTAAATCATTATAATTTTAATATTTTTAAGAAATAGAACTATGTACGTATACTGAAAACCAAACTCATTGGAATCTGTGAATTTAAACCTCTGGGGCTTTCTTTCCATTATTTATTTCTATTGTTGGAAAACTGAGTACAAAAGCAGTTCCTTTATTGAATTGCCAGATAATTTTGATTTGCAAATAAGGCCCAAAACTGCAATATTTGCATGGCACACAATAAGTGTATATTTTCTGCATATTTCTCCGACAACATAGTCCCTTTTGCTGCTACTGTCAGATCCTTTTTTAGGGTTCTGTCAGATACAGAGTTTAAAGAAAAAAAACATTTTGGCAATTACTTTGCCAATAAGGTTCCCTGAAAAATAGCTTGGTGAATAATATGTAGGAAAATGTAAAGAAATTATATCCATTTATACTTCTATCTATCTAGACATATAGATATATAGTTATATCTCCTGAGAATATTATTTCCAGTATAAGAGACAATATCTGCCCAATTTATAGGCCAGGCAATACAATTTTATAAACAGAAAGGAAATAATTAAAAGTAATGACTTTCATTTTCACTTAAATTTCAAACTTTTCTTGTCTTCTTCTGTTATTTCTCAGAAAGTTGTATCTTATGTCCCTTGAAAAGAATACATAGGAAAATATTACCCTAACAGAAAGAGACATTTGACTATGAAAGAAAAAAAAATCTCCAAAGAGTTGGAAGTCAAGAAGGTGTAATCAAAGTAATATCTTGAACAGCAGCTGTTTCATACACTTGAAATGTTCAGTAGTGTTTGAAGATGTGTGTCCTCCACATTGCTACTACTGTATCTATGGCTCTTTTGGGTTACTGATTTTCATTCAGCTACAACAACTTCCAGCAGAATTAGGTTTTATGAACCATGGCTATGTTGCAAGACTCAAATTGTTATATGCAGGTATATCATACCCACTTAACTACAGACTAGCATACTAACTATGTAGTGAATCTTAAAGCAGGTACAAACCTTATGATTCACAAGTACTATGAATAAATCATCTAAACTAACTATGTGACTCTTTTGCTCTGAATTTCTGTGGAAGTACTTTGGTGTGACGTCCTTGGGAATCTATTGGTAAACCAGCAGGTACATCCCACAGACTTTATAAAAAATGTATGGTTGCAGTTTTATTTCCAAGCCATTCGCAAGACTTGTGACTTTTTGAATTTTAAAGAATTACTGGGAGACAAACTGGTACCTTGTTTCTATTTCACATAATCTCCTTACAGTCAAAAGACTGATCTAGAGTGCCAAAGACCTTTGTTTGCTCCACACTATACACTGACAGGGCAAAAGTAACATCCTGGACTTCCCAGGCAAAAGCCTTAAACGTTATATTAAGAGATGTTGGGTTGGAGGAGATAAATTCTCTTGGTTCCTTCTTTTGAAGTGGTGCTATTATGCAATAAGACAAAATAATATTTAACGGGTTAGGAGAGATACCACTAGTGTGAAAATAAATCCTATATCCTCTGAAAGTTTATATAAATTCAGTGCCTCTGAAATAGGAATATGTCAGCAGAGTCACTGGATTCAGAACTCAGCATCAAGGTTAAAGGGATGGTTATGCAAACAGACCAGAATGAGACTCCCTGCAAGCACACACATAAACAAAGCACAGTGATACTAATGATTTAAAAGTCAAAAAGGGATGGACTTAATATATATTTGGTATTACATGCCAAATCGAAATTTTGGGTTTGGGGAAAGCCAAATTTCCAAACCCACAGTTAAGACTGCAAAGTCTTCCATTGGGTCTTGCCTGTAATCACATTTCAGGGGTAGCATTTGCTTCAAGTTGGGTCTATCAGTTACTCATGAAGTTATTATTACTTTGAAAAGGCTTCCACAAAGCATAGGAACTTTCCAGCCTAGATACACAAATCCGTATATCAGCTTGGAATAGTCAAATCTGTATGCCAGCAAGACATCCAATGCTGCACACTGTAGTTAATTTCCACAGTATATTTTGAGAAACATAATTGAAGTGTGTTCGGTATCACAAAATGTGAATGGGTGAGAACATAACAAGAGTCTTACCTCTGCCACTGCAATGCAGAGAATATATATCTACTTAATAAAAATGATCTAACCATAATCTGATGCAGAAATTTATCAGGATTAACTATAATATACAAATGCTGTTTATAGTTACAAGCACACAATTAAGCACAACACAGCATAAAATTCAAATAGCATATGGCATTTGCAGAACCAGCAGTGCCGCCAGAAAAAAAACATACCAGTTGTCATATTTTATTAATCCTATGATAAACTACTGCTGCATTGTAATTAAATGAGCAAGAGAGTCAGCCAACATCATTATCTGAACTTCTGTTTTCTGTGAATCTCTTGTAACTTAGAAGTCTAATTATTTATGAATACTACATGGTTTTATTGAATGTGAATTACTGTGGGGATAGTGGCTTGACTTACTCTCCAGTATTATTATTCCAATATAGCAATGATTTATGCTAGGTATTAATTTTGTCATGTTTCATATTGTATCTATTTATATATAGTTCTTGGCAAGAATAACTAGCCCAATATTCCTTAGGTAATGAGCTATTAAGATCAACAAGTGAACTTACAGTGCCTTTAGAAATATAGCATTCACATTTAGCTCTCATTTGTGTCAGAGGTTAATAATTTCACAAGTTAATAACTTCCATCTAACAAAGGTAATCAATATTGTTCTGCTTCATAAGTTGGAAGGAACATGTAACAGTAGCATCCAAAATTTGAAAAAAAATATTCTTTTGAGTAAGTTTGTAAGAATTAAAAGAATTAAAAAATTAAAAGAATTAAAATTACAAACAAGTAAGTTTGTAAGAATTAAAATACCACTGAAAAGGAAATGAAAAACTTAGACATTGTAAAAAGATAGCCCTAATTATTTTCACTACATAAATAAAGCCTGAAGATACAATCCAACAGCAGATGCAATATCTTAAATGAACTTCATATTGCAGTGCTGACCACTATTTGCATAAATATTGATTAAAATAATGTCTAATTCCTATATTACTAATTCTTCTCAGCAATAACAAAAATTCAAGAAACTTAAATCTGTCAGGGTCATGTACACACCTTGAAACTTCTCATCTTGCATCAAGGGGCACCAGATAAAAGCCATTTTGCCTCAAAATGTCTTTGCTATTATTATTTAGGCACAGCTAAATAAACTATCAGCCTGTTCTGATTTTAAAAGTCAACAATAGTCAGGTAGCTGCTACAATTACTTCACTAAGAAAAAAATTGTATTACCTAAAATTTGTTGATTGGTTTAAATAGCAAACTTAAAACAGCTGAAAGAATTTTTAATAATTTCTAATAATTTCTAATAGAAGACATTGAGGTAAAAAACTCCCAACTAATTCTGGGTGAAATACTGAACATATTACATCCAAGTAGAAGTTAAGCAGAATTTTAAGCTCATAGAATAGTCTTACATCTTCTTCTTGTCCTCTGTCAATATATATATATGGGTCATAATTACATTATACAAACCTTTCCATTCAAAATTACAATGTCCAGTCTGCTTATTAAAGGCTAAGTATTTTCAAATTACCTAATTTTGTTTATTCAAATCTATTCAACTGACATAAGAGATCAGTCCTCATTGCAGAATCCTTTCAGGAAATGGCTCTGCAAAGGATTTGCCTGAAATTGAAAGTGTTGTGGGAGAAGCTCTGGCCCACGCATAAATAAACAAGTACAAATCACCTCACACAATGAATCACAATAATTTCTTTCAAAGACATATGACATTTTGTCTAAATATCTATTGGATATTGGATATCTGGATTGCAGGGTAAACTCTGTTAATTTTTAAATATGTCCTCATGAGTAGACAGAGAACTACATTTTTATAACTCTTATACCAAATAAATTAAGATGCTACAATGGACAGAATTAATTGATATGTGGAAAGATAAGATCATTCAGTATCTTATTCATGCTTTTCTCTTTCTATCAAGACAAAGAAATACTTGCTTTTCAAACTGCAGCTTTATTCCACAGTAACCTATAGACTGGAGGACAGTGCATATGCAAAAGAAACAAATACAAACCAATAACAAAACAAACAAAACCAAGAAAACACAAAACCAACTCAGAAAGAAAAAGTAGGTTTAAATCTGCAAGGAGAGGAAGAAATCTGCATCTACATCAACTACATCCTAATAAACTTCTATCTCAAAGGGAAATATGCCATGTTTTGTATCTTGAGAAGAAGGACCATTAATCATGCGTGGAGAAAACAGCCTCCCTGGGGATTGGTGTTGTCTGAAGAGTAATGGCAATGGACATATATTTCTCACTACTGGCTAACTATTAGCTCATCATTCAGCACTCTAGTCTTCTAGTCAGTCTCAAATATATCAATTTGTTCAGGAAGCTAATAGTCTACCAAAAATGACTGGGATTTCAGTATACAATGAACATATCAGAAAAATAAAAACGAGGTACTGCGGTGCCTAAATTCCTTTCCCAATCTAATCTCATATTAATTTCACACAACACTTACACTGTTTGTTTCTATCTGTTAATGGAGTATGGTAATCATACTGGAAAGATGTTTATTATAGCAATACTTTGTGAATACTATTTTTTACCGTTTCAAAATGAGCTATTCATAAACAAAGTATATTGAAAGTAATTATGTGAAACAATAAATTTTGGATCTATGATAGAAGAGATTTTGCTTTTAACATAATTGAACTAATTTATGTCATGAAATTGGATTGACATATTTTGGAGTACACAACCGTAATTGCTTCTGCGAAAGTAAACAAACAAACAAAAAAGCAAACCAAACAATCAAGCATAAATAATTCCTAATCTACCCAAGCAGTCTGGTGAAAGAGAGAAGACAGACCTAACAAATATGACTTACCTGAATGAGAACAAGAAAAGGGATTTGAGCTCTTAGAGAACTCAGAAAGCAGTCCTGAGTTCTCTGGACTGTATAACTCTGGATCAATTATCTTTGAGAATCATAATGAGAAATGTTTGTACAACAGAAAAATATTATTATTATTATTATTAATTATGCTATTAATTCAAATTTCTATACAGGCAGAGTAAATATTCAGGCAGTTCAAACAAGAATTTTAAAAAAATAGAATTGTGTGCTTTTTTATGATTCTGGGTCATCCTATTAAATACCAGGCTAACACACTGCAAACCATTATCCTCTGTTTTTAATAAAAAAGAAATCCTGTAAAATACTTCTGAAACCTTATGCCTAGATTTTTTAAATGCAGGTTAAACTATACACTTCAAATTAAATTGAAATAGGAGGAAGAAACATTCTATAAATCTTCATCAGTTAACTTATGCCCAACTCTAAGAGAAGACATGTATTTGGTGAAGAAGTTTCTTCTCTCTCTGTCATGTCTTTGGACTCCTTCATTTCTTCCACTTTCTTCCATCACATTGCCAGAATACTATTCCCAGAAACTGCAAGGTCAAAAAGAACCTCTAGAACAAGAGAAGGAACATAACAATTGCTAAATCAAGTGAAGGTTTTTCTTGTTGTTTTGATTTGCTTTTAATATACCTTCTTAACTATTTCTGTAGCATCACTGGTTTTCAGTCCTATAGGGCTCTTACTTCTCAATTTCACTTGGCCAAAACTAGTCCATACATGATGCTCTGTTGGGTGCATTACCAAGTTAGATTTCTACCCACCTAGATAGCTTTCTATCAAGGAAAGCTTGTCTATCTATGACATGGAAGTCTAATGATATTAGTCTGTGCTTCAATAGTTTCTGTTGGACACAAACTTCACTGAATTTTAAAGGAAGTGTATCTGACTTGTTTGATCAGTTATTCTTTCTAGCATCTGTATAAATCCAAATAGATAGATTAGCAAATTACACATAAAGAAGTACTGACAAAGGAATGTAGTGCTTGCAGTACCATTCAACTTTCAAAGGCATGTAAGACTCAAGACATCATATTTCTATCTGTTCGTACAATACACTTAGTTCAGTTATGACCCAACACAACATTGAAGAATTTATGTTGTGTAAACACACAAACAGAATGCACAGGCAAATCAGAGACCTCTATAGGATTTGAATACACTATAGCAAGAATAACTTAACACAGTACATAAAAAAATTCCTAACAAATAGGCACTAGCTAATTAAATATGTCAAATATTTTTTAAAAAAAGTATCAGTAGAAGACAGGCATTTTTAGGTATCTTATGCAGCTGTCACTTGAGAAGGACACAGGGGCAGTGTCATGTCTGTCATGCCTGCCATATGACTTTGAATGGCAAGGCAACTGGATGGTGCCAAATCTTACCATTGACTATACTGTAAAGCACAGATTCAGATTTCAAAACCACATGTAATATCTAAGTGTGTTCAGTTTTTAGTGTGTACATTCAGGAGCTCATTCCCACCTTGCATGATGCTACACCTGCTTTACTGTATGTTCTTACCAATTTCTTTCTTCTGGCCACAGAACTATCCTTTAAAATCTGCCTTAATACCTAAATGACATTTGAAAAAGGATCTGAAGACAGTAAAGGGGAACTAGAGATTATATAGACTATGTATTTGCTCTGCTTGTTAGCAGCAAAACCAAAGAATTTAGCAGTGAGAAACATTCAGAGGAGGGTCAAGTTCTAGACAATATGTGTACAGAAAACCAGATCCACTGAAGTGCTACTTCCACACTTTTAAAATATACAAGTATCTTTTGGAGTTTAGTGTACACATTTATAATAGTTGAATTAACAAGCATGTTTCAGTTATGTTTTCTTTCATAGAATAAATAATAAAATGTAACATAATAAAATAAAGATAACAATTTTAAATTCTCGAAGTAAAACTCCAGCAATTGGAGTTTTTCTTTATAGTTAAAATGAAGAGCACAGAAGGAATAATCAAAACCTCTGAAGGCAGAATTGACTTTGAGTGCACTTTTTTAATTAACTTCTTAAATCACAGTTTGCCCTTAATAACATTTTAACATAATGAAATCTTTTATTTTGTTTTCAGTGTTCACAAATGTAGACTTTTTTTTAATTAGCTAAAATCTTTCATTCTCCTACTTGATGACAAATCTTCATACAGAAAACATAAATAAAATGGACTGCAAAATTGTCAGCCACAGCTTTGTAACTAACTTTTTTTCCTTACTCAAACTTCATAAGGGTCATTTAAATGAAATCTAGAAGTCTAACAAATTCTGAAAAGAGAATTTAATTTTTTTTTCTAGTAAGAGAGATGTTAAAGTATATTTTTACAGTATGGATAATTTTCAGTGAGAAGATAATGTCAAAGTTCATAAAGAAACAAGAAACAAGTAAAACACGACATATAATGACGATGCCCTAAATGTGACAACAGCATAGAAGTGCATTTTTATTTAGGGCTAGAGCATTTGAGAAAAGGAATCAAAACCAGAAGGTTCTAATAGTTATTTGACATCTCTCAATGCCAAATACTATTAGTGGTGCTACTGGAAAAGTTAGCTGACTACAGGCATGTTAGGAAGGGGGGCATAAGAGTGATGGGTACTTCTTGCTCTTTGTGCCACGATCAACCTTTTATCATTGTGATTTTGTTCCCCTTAGTTATCTGTGCTAAAAAAGTCTGTACTTAAAGTTTCCATAGACATGAAGATTGGCTTTAAATAGCTGCGAACTTACATAAAAGGTGGAAGCTTGTTAGGGCTGGAAGACCATGACTATGCTGCTGGCTATACCCTGTTCTGAGATGAAGTTAACTGAGCAGGACATGGCACAGCATGGGAAATGGCTGGATGTGACAGATGAGAAGCTGAAATAAATTACAAAGAGCACCATGAGGCATGGCATGGGGTGCAGAGGTGGTTAAGGCAGAATTATCCAAGAAATGACTGAACTTCAAAGGTAATTGTAGGGATAACGGGGTGCTTTCGGGATGGCAGTATCTCACAGGCAAGCAGCAACAAGGTAACCACATCAGCAATGACCTACAAGGCTGAGGCTACATAAGGAACAGTCAAAGAAATACTCGATTTGGATAAGGATGTAGCAAACCCAGTATCAATAGGGAAGAATTAATCGAGGTCAGTTAGGAGGAGATTTGGGCATAGAAAGGGAGGTGGCAAAAAGAGAGTCAAGACACGTGAAAAGCATTAATAAGACATGTTAGTGTTGAAATTTGTGCTGTCTGTACTTTCTGGGCAGTCCTGCACTTGATCACTGTAGCCTAAATCAGGACTGTAGAAAAAGCCTGTAGGTCTGAGCATAACACAGGAGTCAGCCCTGCAAGCAAGACACCTTAGATCAATGCTTGCCTTGGTTAACAGGAGCACACCTGGAACAGCAAATCAACAGTATCTCCAGGTGAGGTCTCGTTCCTAACGGCATCCACATCTGTCCATCCCTTCTAATGAGTATAAAATTTTGATACAAACATTGCCATGCAATTCATGCAACTCAGATTTCAGTCTTTTAGCTGTAGATGAACTTCTAAATAAGAAAAAGGCATTCATTGGAAAAGTAATATCAACATTTACTGATTTGGAGAGGTCAGACCAAGACTTTTCTTATTTTTAAAAATTTCTACTATTCCTTGTTTAGGTTTTCTCCAAGCACTTGAGTATATTCAATGAAAAAGTAAATTTATATAAACATGAAACATGAGGAGAAAAGGGCTATGTGACCAAAGTATAGAATAATATTTAATTATATTAGGAGATGAAGAAGAAAGAGTTAATATGCAGGCAGATTAAAAAAAAAAAACAAACTGTATAATCTAGTATAGTCTCAGGATAATGAATAACGGTTTTAAACATGTAGGCAAAGAACTCAGTTTTTTTCCAAGTGGGCATGAGTCATATCCATTAAAATTGTCATATTTCAGCAACTCTGTCATTTAGAGATAGTTTTCAAAAGTATCTTTGAAATAGTCCCTTCTGTTGTCAAGATTCCATGAAAGTTACAACCTAAACAGCTGGAGAAATGGATGAGTTCATGAATAGTGGCAGTGACTTTGGAACTCATAGACAGTGCTTCACAAATTAATTCCTCACCTTGCAGAACTGCCTTGCTGCAACACTCCAGCCTGCATTTCTTGACAGAAAAAAAACCCATGTGGGAAAACCCAGAAATCAATAAAAAAAGACATGGACTTACATGTAGATAATGGCGCTTTTTTTCCCAGCATATTCCACCAAATTTTGAGCTTTGCATTTGTATTTTATCAAAAGAAGCATCCTAAATAGTTTATGATCCATTAAAAAAAAATAGTTATATTCTACTGTAATTTGGCCAAAATCTCATGATGGGGCTTTCAGCTCTGAAACTCTTTCATGAAGATGCCTAACTCATATCTATATTGATCTACCTCAACTCCTGTAGACAACACTTTCAGTTAAATCCTTTTTTTAGCTGTATTTTATATTTCTACTGTCTTTAGGCTTTCTGGCCCATCAGGATTCTTTATGTGTGTGTGAGTCCTTGTTTTCAAGCATATGATATACTTATGTATACTTCAGATGGAAGTAAGATGCTAATTTCACCTTAAAACTCATTGAATCTGGATACCTAATATAGGTACAGTACTAAGGATTATAAAATTTCTTTTATGCCTTCACTGCTTTGCTTATCAGTTGTGTTGAAATGGAAAACATGAGACAAATACAACATATTACCTTCCATACAATTTATGTTAATAAAAATGAATGCTTGGGATGTGTTCCAGGAATTGTATATTGCCAAATGCTAATGAATACTAATTTAAATTTAATCAGGACAGTATTTCAGGTAAATCCCAACTAAAAGGAATATATTTTTCTATTGCCAAGAGATAAGTGGTGTTCAACAAAGTTCAAAGTATATCTAAAATTCAAACTTTGATTTTGATTCACATTTCACTAAATACATATTAAGAGGTATATAAGCCAGTTTATTCAAGAATGGCATACAGTCTACTTAGCAAGGAGATTTAATTAATGGTTAAATGTTAGGTGCTTTGTGAGTCAGAACACCTGTAATTCCAAATTCCTTGGTGGTAATATCAATGTACAGCTATCTTTAAAGGCACAAAAATAAATATTCACAAAGAAAAAAAAGTATATTTAACATTGAGGAAGTTGTTTCCATTTTAAGTTTTAGAAGATGAGTTATTTTTTTCAAAAATTAGAAATTATACCAATGTTAAGAATCTGAAGACAAATTTAAGATAAATATTGAACCTGAAATCCACATAGAATCATAGAATGGTTTGAGTTGGAGATGACTTTAAGACCGTCTAGATCTTAACCCCCCTGCCATGGGTCGGGAACCTTTCACTAGACCAGGTTGCTCAGAGCCCCATCAAACATGGCCCTGAACACTTCCAAGGATGGAGCATCCACATCATCTCTGGGCAACCTGTTCCTGTGACTCACCACTCTCACACTAAAGAATTTTTTTCTGTTATTTCAGTTTGAAACCATTCCCTTCTTGACCTGTCACTACATGTTCCTGTAAAAAGCCTCTTTCCATCTTTCTTATAGGCTCCCATCCAGTACTGGATGACCACAATTACGTCACCTTGAATCCTTCTCTTTTCCAGACTGAACAAAACCAATTCTATCAGCCCTTCATTGTCGGAGAGATACTCCATCCCTCTAATCATCTTGGTGACCTCTTCTGGACTCGCTCCAAGGAGTCAATGTCTTTCCTATGCTAAGAGCCCCAGAGCTGGATGCAGTAGTTGAGGCGGGGTCTCAACAGAGCAGAGTAGAGGGGGAGAATTACCTTCCTTGATCTGCTGGCCACACTGCTTTTGATGCAGCCCAGGATGCAATTGCCTTTCTGGGCTGCAAGTGCACATTGCTGGGTCATGTCCAGCCTCTCATCCACCAGCACCCCCAAGTCCTTCTCAGCAGGGCTGCTCTCGATCTGTCCGTCCCCCCAGCCTGGATTGATACCAGGGGTTTGCCTCAAGCAGCACCTTGCACCTAACACTGGTCCCACTACAGATCCCTGAGGGACTCCACTCATCACTAACAGTTCACCCATCAAATCCATTTAGAGAGAAGGGTGTTGTGGGGAACTATGTCAAAGGCTTTAAAGAAGTCCAGACAAATGACTTCTGCAGCACTTCCCTTGTCCACTCCACTGCAGAACACCACTAGCTTGGTTAGGCAGGGCTTGCCCTTGGTGATGTCAAGGCCATGTTTTATTAGACTTGAATGCGTTCCCTCTAAATGTTTTAATTACTTTAGCTGGTAATTATTACAATTTTACTAAAATAAAAGTGATGTTCCCTGTGGAAATGTACACACAACAAATTACATTTCAGTAGTGTAACCCTTGATCAACAGGTTCAACTGCTTGTAATCCAGATCTTAGTGTCCCGTAGCACAGCTATGTGACTTTAGCACCATTTTAGTGAAATGTTTTAAGTGTGAGAAAGTAAGTCTAAAGTCATTCAAAAGTGTAGGGGAGAAAGAGGTATTGGTGTTGAGACAGTGACAATCATCAGCAGGTCAGAGATTCAGTAAGAAAAATGATGACATTATAAGGTATAAAAAAATTCAAGCAAAAAATTCAACAACAGAAAGGAGAACAAGCAGGCTTTTCCATATCTGACTGCTAACTGACTCTAACTTCTCAGAAATCAGTATTAGAGATGGTGAGCATACTAATGCTTTGCATGGTAGCTTCTTGGTTGCAGTTATCTACCACTTGTATTAGCCAACAAAAAATTGATTTTCACTCCTAATTTGTTCAAATCTTACTGACAATATTTTCCTTTATAATAAAAGAAGCTCAAATTAAATGACCCAGAAAAGGAGGGTTACCCTTGATACAGTAAGGCCAACCAAGCCTTCACAATATTTATGCTAAGGACAACTGAAAGCAATCTACAAACAAAAATGAAAACTGGTTAAGATATTCTATTTGTGATAATTGCAGTTTAAGATATTTTAAACTATAGAAAACATTCTGATTGAAGCATTATTACAGTGTAATTTGGAACTGAAAAGAGTTTTAAGTTCTTGAATATAGGTTAGTGTCATAGTAACAGATTTTAATTTGGAGTAATTTTGAGTATGCTTCTGTTTTGTTTGTTTAGATGTGTCCTAAAGAAATTTAAAATTAAATGATACTGGTATAATTGATTTTGTTTGAATTGTGGCTTTATACCTCATTAAACTACATTTCATAAACTTAATTGCTACTGCGTTATGAAGAAAAGACAAAACAAGTTTATCAAATACAACTCACCAGCATTATTTAAAGAATACCATGTATCTTTCTGCAGCTTTCTTACTTGTAAGGGTCAAAAATGTTGAGGTTTTTTATTTTTTAAATTACTCACAATGTCTATAGTATACTCAATGTCAATCACAATACTGTTAAAATAGGGATATCTGAGTGTAGTTCCTTTACATTCCCTTTCCCTTTTTACATTCATATATGTCAGCATTATGTATTGACATTGAGGTATTGCAAAAATACATATAGATAGCCTAGGCAAAGATTGCACAGTAACCCCCTTACCATTTTCTACTTCTTCACATAAATTCATACGCTAATATGGTTTAAAAGAAAAGTGTCTCTTCAAATAGATACAATAGAAATTTCTTTGCAGCCAAATCTATCCATTTTTGTCTGTCATTCATATGATTGTAGGCTATATCTTTCTATGAGGACAATTAGTGGTAAAACAAATATTGAGAAAAAGACAAAAAGAGCTTCCAGACTTCCAGGATAAATAAATGAGTTATGAGCTAACACAATATAACTTCAAAATCTTTTCTCCAAATTCAAAATTTTATTCAGATTTTGTACACTGTAAACATTAAACTCAGAATTATACCTAAACATTATCAGAGACTGATGTTTAGCATTAAACGTAAATGAGAACAATATGAACAAAATAATTGTTTTCATATTTAGCAAAACAGCAGAGGAATGTAAATTTTAAAATTTAAAAAAAAGTATGTTGATTAAAGTTAAAAATTGCAACTCTAAGAAAACAACGCCACTGTTCACCTGAAAATTATTCTGTTGTTTTGAAATGAATGCAAAGCAAACAAACCAACTCCCCAAACCAAACATGTTTTGTTCTAGCAAAGTCAGCAATACTGCTTAAGTAATCATATTTGTCTGTGCATTTTCAGAATTTTAGCATCAATTAAAATGGATTAGAACTGCTTGTTATTTCTTCTATCTAATTACCTTCAGTGTGCAACTGAACAAAAGCATTACCTTTCAATTACATGAAATGAAAAAAAAAATAAAATCATAGAGCTGAAAATTTGGATACAATTACTTTTCTTTACCTCTGACATGTGCATTTTAGATGTTTCACTAACAGCTCCTCACCTTTGTCTCCTATCACAATCAACAGATTGATTAATATCACCTCTGACAGATGTTTGAGATAGCTATGATGGGCCACCCTTTGGAGATGCCATCTTCCTCCCACTCATTATGAAGAAAACTCATAGTGATCAGTACAAGTATGATCAGAATGTAACCAGTTGCATAGCTGAACAATAATATAGAAAAAGAGAAAAGTCTTTCCTTAGGCAAAAGTCAAGGGGCTCAATTACACTCATGGATAAAAGAGAACAAGGGAAGGATTTTTCTCCTAAATGTTTGAAATTCTTAACTGCTAAATTACTACTGGTTTCTTTTTGCACAACTGTCACTAGTTATCCCCAAGACTAATATGTCATTAAAATGGTTAAGCAGCTTTTTTTCCGCTTAGTCACTGGGCTAGTATTTACTTCCTTGCCTTCAGTAAGTTAAAAGCATAGGCAAGAAAGAGCCGAGTCATTACTTAAGGGGAACCAAGCACTCCTGATTCTGGGAAGGATGAAGTGTTTACAGTCCTGCTTTAGTTTTCATTAAGGCGGCTGTGGATTAATGGACATCATACCAAGACAGAATAAGTAAAAAAGTTACCTAGATATAGGTCTCATGAAATTTCATCAAGTTGATGAAATTTTCTGCAGAGGCCTTAGAAAAATGGCTGAGGAAATTTCATGTTAACATGAGAAAAGATATGGAAAATCAAAAGGTGTTTATCATCAGCCAATAAATTACACCATAACAAATTTCATTCAATCAGGTACCCCATCTCATTAGCATGTTTGAAATATTAAGGTACGTCAGATGGTGCCTGGTACTATTTTCTTAAATGACCTAGAAAATTGCACCCAAGAAAAATCTGCTGCATACAAATGGTTGGAAAACTGTAATCCGCTGCTATTCACTGCATACAGTAGCACAAGAAAAAATGCTGAGTATGTTTACATATGTATTTGTCTTCACTACTGTTCAATACATTTATCATTTCATAACAGAAAATACAGTACACTATTCAATTTGCAGATCACTTCAGACTGGACTAGGCTTTGGAATCCACATTAAAATTCAAACAGTCTCGAGAAACAAGTTGTTTATCTTCCAAAAAAACTGCAAATGGAATGGTTTCTGACAGTAATGCACTTTTAGCTTAAAAGAATATGAAAGACTGTTGTTGCCTTCACTTGAAAACTACATCCTGATAGTCAAATGAATATTTGGGGCAAATAAGAAAATTGTCCAAAAGTTTACCATAATGATTCCATCAATCTGTATGTTCTTTAGTCCCCTCCTTTAGATCATCAAAATTAACAAGCTTTCTCTTTTTAGGTTTTGTAGGTAGCAGTACTTTGTACTGCTCATATAACTCCAACTGGACAGGTAACGCGTGTTCTGGCCATCAACAGCATCCTAATTACTGACCTTCTTTGTTAATTATGCCTCCTTATGAGTTATGTGCTCTAGCAATCCAACTTCAAAACTCAAAAATACCAAAATAATGAAAATTATTTCAGTCATTATTTATACATTTGCAGCTACAAACTAAGTATTGTGTCTCAATTTTACTTCTAAATTAATTTATATGTAACCTTCTGTAACTGATAAAACATACTAGAATAGATTGGGAAAAAATATAGACTTCCCATCACAAGCATTTTTTACAAAAACAGAAAAATATGTCAGCTATAATTCATTCCATTTTGAGGAGAAAGGTTTGGATTAAATATTTTTTTAGTCAATCTCTACTTTTTAGATTCTATCTCTAACTATGCAGTGAAATTTATGTCTAGGCTTTTCTTGACAAAGTGACTATATCAAAACATGAAGTTAGAACATACTTGCCAGAAGTTATGGTCTTAGGACATGAAATTTATGACATTCTACCACTATAAAAATCTGTGGCCAAAGGATTAAAAATATAGTATAGTTTGTTATGTAAAATCAGAGAAAACACAGCAGAAAAACAATTCTGCAAACAAAATAATTATAAATATGAGAAACCTCAGATATATAGTAATAGAAAACATTTTTACTGCTTAATCAATTCTGTGTGAATGAGATGTAGAGACATTTTGAGATTATTTGATTTTATCTTGACTCAGCTTAATTACAGAATTTCAATGGCAAAGAAAAAACACAGGTTCATTTTTAACATTAACAGAAGTTTATTGCTCTTCTGTACTTCAAAATATTTTACTCTCATTGCAGGCTGCAGGAGGAAAATAGTCATTTAGAAATGCATATAACAATAATGCCATTGGATGGTAATAGTTTGCTCTTCATTTTATTTCTGAAATAGCAAAAACTTTAAAATTACACGATGATTACACGTGATATTACAAATGTTAATCAGAGCAACTACATTATATTCATCTATGTATTCCTCAAATTAAAACTGCTATATATATAATGTAGTGCAGTTGGTATTTACTAGTCTGTACTTATCTATTTTTCCACTCAGATTACAAAGATTGCAATTTAGAAGATAAATAATATTATCTGAGAAAATTCTTTAAAATCATGCAATATCCTGTTATTTAGACAAAGTATTTTGATATTTAAAGTTAAATTTTACAGGGATATTAAGTTTTCCTATAAAATAAAACATTGAAGAAAATAATGTCAGATTTATAAAAAAAGGAAAAATTTCTTTTAAAACAACCTATCCACAGAGGGTCATTACAAAATATCTCCTAAAAGTGTTTCAAGGGTGAAATGCCCAGGAATTTTTTTTTAACTTCAAAAGAAACTCTAAGATGAAATATAAACATAAGGTCATGCCTAGAACAGTAAACAAAATCTCCCTGTGCCTGTTCTCTGCTCTGTTCAGTCTCTGGGACTGAGGCCAAATGGCATGGCACAATTTGCCTCCATATGGCTAAATGCTTCTATACTCCAAAATGCTGGCTATATCCAAAGTGCCTATTGCGTGTGTTTCCTGACTTATGCTAACTATGAACAAGTTTGTGACATGTTAGTCTGTGCAATCCAAAACCATTTAAAGACTGTGATGCCTTATCAGTATTGACCATCTTATGCCAGCTACATTGGCTCTGTTTAATTTAATTAAGTCTACTATAATTTACTACTACATGTGTAGTGGTAAAACCCTATCAATTTCTTTTTTATATTGCCTGTTTTTCAAACCATCAGTGTCTCCATTACTGTGATTTCCTAATATATAGTATTTGAAGGAAGTTTTTAATTCAGATTGAAAAACAAACATTAAATAAAATATCAGCAGGAAACTGCATATTTTCTGAACAGAACATGAAAGAAAATCAGTTCTAAGAAGATTCTGAGTCACAAAAATGACAGCAACTATTATTGAACCTAGCTAAGAAAAAACACCCTATTTTCTTTGCATCACCAGAATGTCATTCATAGAAGCACTGCTAGAAGTGTTGGTTCTAGATCAAAAGAAAACAACATAGTGATTTTAATAAGAAATTCTACCACTTAAAATAGATAGTGATAGCTTCTACATGAATGAACAAGTGGTACAGATGAGTGGCTTTCAAATGCTAAAGTCTCAGGATATTATGTGGAGTATGGCATAGGAGGAGAAAGGTGTACTCTCTGCAAAACCTGTATTAGATGGATTTCAGCAGTTTCTCTTGACCATAACACGGGAGAGAAGGCATGGCACTTTTTTCAAATAAGGCTGATCTATGGCCAGCTTGGGAACTGCAGGTAATAACTATGTATTTCTCAGAAGAACTGACAACCATTACAAATAGGGAAACTTTTTGAAAAAATTATTTCTCTGGTGGCATAATTTCATGTTTCATAGAATCATAGAATATGCTGACTTGGAAGGGACCCACAAGAATCATCGAGACCAACTCCTAGCCCTGCACAGGACTAGTCCCAAGAGTCACACTGGGTGCCTGAGAGTATCATCCAAACACTTCTTGAACTCTGTTAGGCTTAGTGCTGTGACCAAATCCCCTGGGGAGCCTGTTTCAGTGCCCAACCACCCTCTGGGTAAACAATTTTTTTCTAACATTGAACCTAAGCCTCCCCTGACACAGCTTCAGGCCAATTCCCTTGGGTCCTGTCACTGGTCACCACAGAGAAGAGATCAGTGCCTGTCCCTCTTCTTCCCCTCACATATAAATTGTAAACTGCAATGAGATCTCCCCTCAGTCTCCTCTTCTCCAGGCTGAACAAAACGACCTGAGCCGCTCCTCCTATGGCTTCCCCTCGAGGCCCTCACCATCTTCATTGCCCTCCTTTGGATGATCTCCGAGAGCTTAATATTTTTCTCATATTGTGGTGCCCAAAAGTGCACACAAATGTTCAAGATGAGGCTGCCCCAGTGCAGAGCAGAGCAGGACAATCCCCTCCCTTGACTGGCTGGCNGCAGGACAATCCCCTCCCTTGACTGGCTGGCAATGTTTTGCCTGATGCCTCCCGGACCTGGTTGGCCCTCCTGGCTGCCAGGGCACTGCTGACTTAGATTCAACTTGCTGTTGACCAGAACCCCCAGGTCCCCTTCTGTGGCACTGCTTTCCAGCATCTCATTCCCCAGTCTGTACAAACATCCAGGGTTGCCCCATCCCAGGTGCATAATCTGCAATTTCCCTTGTTGAACTTCATATGGTTGGTGATTGTCCAGTCCTTTAATTTGTCGAGGTCTCTCTGCAAGGCCTCCTTGCCTTCAAGGGAGTCAATAGCTCCTTCCAGTTTTGTGTCATCTGCAGACTTGCTTAGTATCCCTTCCAGTCCTGTGTACAAGTTATTTATGAAGATGTTGAAGAACACAGGGCCTGAGGTGGAGCCCTGTGGAACCCCCACTAGGGACAGGTTCCCATTCGGATGTCCCCCCATTCTCTATTATCCTCTATGCTTGACCCAAGCAAATACCTCACTCACCACATGGTGTGTTTATCCAGCTGTGTGCTGGATAGACATGTTCTCTAGCCTTAGTTTACTTGCGAATCTTTATTCACAACAAATCATGTAGCATTTACACTTCTTAAGTGAAATTCCCTGACCATTTAAAAATTCCTTTAGGGTGTGTTTATACAACTGGTTGTGGTCATAATGAAATGGCTTAAGGAATGACCATCCCCCAGGCTAATATAACATAAATGACTGTGCTATTCTAGGCTCCTGCAACGCAGAGTAAAATATATCTGTTCGAACCACCACTAGGGGCAATTCATATATCATTACTTTACCCAGCATTACTAAGGAGGCATTCAACAACAACTATGAAGAAGTAATTTTTGTTACCACCTAAAATAAATGTAGCTAGTAATGTCACCACATTTTCAGAAACCTAGCCTGTGCTGTGCTAGTTTGCTTTTAATTTTAAGAAATAACATAATTTAACCTTTCAACTTATCGAAGGCAAAATCATTCTCAAAAGTTCAATTTCAGTTGAAAACTCGCTACAAAAAACCATACAGAGGCACTGACAGGTGAATCAGGTCCAATTTACTGTTTGCCTGTTTTGTTATTCCTTTCTTGCCATTAGAAAACAATCATGGTCAATAAGTGTGGGCATATCTATACTGTTTTAAATATGTTATTATAGGAAGAAAATCAGCTCAACAGGTTGAAACTCCCTAACTCACAGCAATGCCACAGCATTATATGTATACACTATAAACATCATAACTGTTTCATTTTCCCCTACTACCATCTACTCCCACTGTTTCTCACTTTATCAAAACAGACTTAGAATATATCTACATGTCATAAAGCTTTTTCAAAGGCTTTGTACATACAAAAAATTTAAAGAATTATTCTAAAGCATTGTTTGCTTATCATTTAGCACACTGACAATTTCTGCACTAAATTTTGAGGTCAATGGATGTCCAGTCCCATCAATTTCTTTCTCTACTTACTTTAGCTTAAATATTCTGTAGTGTAGTTCTTTTTAACAGCTTTTAAGCAGCGCTCTTTAAGCATCTTGTAGTTCTTTTAAGCATCTTTTTAATGCCCTCCGATTCTAGCTTCTGAATGTATAATTACCCACAAAAGAAGCATCTTTATAGCTGAAGTGCATGTTCATTCATTCTTGTGAGAATTCTCACATTCAAGTAAGAATTGTTTTAAAGTCATTTTAAAATCATTCATTCTAGTACCATCCTTATCCAAAGCACAGTGCTGTCTCATTTTTTTGGATTTTTGTTCTCATCCAAATTTAGTGTCTTCTGGATTAAAAATACATAACAGCATAAAATTCAGTAACAAAACCACCTCTTATCCTTTTAATTTGCTGAGAGGTATATCCCATCTCTTATTGATAACTACTGTTCCACAGTAAGCATAAATGCTCATCACTCTCAGAATTGCTGTTTATCTTTTGACTTTATTAATGTGTAGATTCACATAGACTAGGACTACTCAGGTTTCTTTGCATGATGGTTCCTCTGTTGCTTGTTTTATCAATCAATAACTGCAATGACAACTTTACCTTCTTCCTGATCCACCAGTTCTCCCTAGGGTACAACATGTAAACAGCTTGATGTAAAACACTTGTGTAAAAATAAAGAGTACTCCAAAGTTTTGCAATGGAAAAGAGGGAAAAAGAGGGTTAGTAAAATCTGAGTAGTTTGCATACATACATCAAAGTTCTCTTTGGAACTCCTCTTTACTATTTGAAGATTTATTAAAAGGATATATATCCCTAGGCCATTTTTCCTACAAAACATGAGCATGAGACTTCCTTAGGGACATGACTATGTGAATTTATTTCATTTGAAGTGCATTAGAAAGACAAAAACATAAAGTGTCAGGAATCTGACTCATAGCAGGGAAATAAAGATTAACCACTTTCATCTGTTTGCCTGACTAATAGAAGAAGAAAAAAGAGCCATGAATACTTTTGAGCAAAGTCTGTAAAGTTATTCAAGATTTGAGTGGCAATGCATAATCTGAGGAAACTACATCAGGAGAGGAAGTTCAGAAACATGCTATTTAATAAACAAAAAAAAAAGTGATACACAATGTGCAACCAACAGACACGAGAAAGTTTAACCATGATTATTATCATTTTGGCTGTAGTTCATGAAAGATATAAGGCATGGATGGAAGGTATGGATGTTAAACATCAAAGAATTTCCCTCTGACAACTTGAAAGACACTTGTAATTTCATAGTTTCATTAATATGTTTATGTCAACCCCATATGAGTAGGCTAAGACATATGCCACTAGTCAACTAATTATTTTATTTAATTCCTATGAGTAAGGTCCCTGGAATTCCAGCAGAGAACCATTTTTTCTTCTCCTGGATGGAGAGGCAAGTCTAGACAATGTACAGAATAAAGTTAATCTTTTTATGAACAAGAAATTTCAACTAAAACTCAAAGACATTTTGTGTTCTTCTTATCATGCGATAATCTAAAATATGTTCTTTGCCTCAGTGACATATATCGAAAATGCTCACAGGGAAACATGAAGATAAGAAACTGAAAGCCTAACTAAATCAAACTGTTTAATTCTTTTACTTAAAGCTCAGGAAACCAATTTACTAATTAACTATATATACTGACAATGGCTACTTGTTTGGTGTAGCTTTTTTTAGGGGTAACTCTTGTTTACTTTGCATTGAAAAAATAATTATGAATGTGATATGAACTAAGATAATCAAGGCAGTTTTCCAGATTTCATTTTATGATAATCAAGTGTTCATACATCTTCATGCAGGAAAATTCAGGTATGCATACCAAATACGTACATGTCTTACTTCAAAAAATATTTATGTACTACAATATGAAAGAATCAAGTAATGTTAAAAAGTACATCAATGACTATACATGGTATATTGAAGAACTGAGATTTTAATTATTAAAAAAAATCAAGACTTTATTTCAGTTACTGACATAACTGAAATAAAAACATATGAATAACAAAAAACCTAAAGTATTCTTTACCTTTCTTCCTCATAATTGCTTGATAGCTTGTACTCGATGGAAGGGTGATAAAAAACCCTTTTTTATTTCTTGGGTGATACTGTTATATATATTTACTGAGTGACCTCTGAAGTAGGTTTTGTTGGAATGTACTGTTATTTATATTTATCTGTGTAGCTGAAGTAAAGATAGATCATCTAAGCTATCAACTGTTCGTATCAAACGATCAATTAAAATATTAATGCAGATTTTAAAATTACGAAGATTTATAATATGGCAAGGAAATTGATGCAATTCTCCTCAAATCAGATTATATACCTGCATTGTCCTAATCAACTAGGAGGTATTAAAGGAAGAAGAGATAGCATACTGTCTATGTATTCATTGATTAAAACTTTTATATGTACATATACACATCTTTTAGAGCTTGTAACTACACATTAAGTAGCCAGTATTCACTACTGATGATTTCATATATATCATCATTTCTAATATCTCAGAAATTATGGAAGTTTCATCTGTCCTATTCTACATGAAGATTTTCAGGCTTTTCTTCCTGCTACTCTTCTCAGCAGTACATACTCAGATCAGTTCCCAGATAAAAATGAGCTGTCTCTTCTGTTTGCTTTAAAATGGTTTTTGTCTTTTTTTATCACTGAATACTGGGAGCAAAGTTGAGGCACCAAAGAGTTTTCAGGCCAGCTGTTGTGGAATAAATCAATATTTAAAATGCACAGTAGCAATTTTTCTTCCTTTGAAAGTAGGACTTGGTGTCCTGAATTCTTGTAGTGTTAAATCTAGAACTTTATCAACATTAAACACAAACCCTAATATTAGTTTATACTCAGAAGCACTACTTCACAGAAAAACTTAACAGTAACATGCTTCACTCATAAAGTAAATATAATAGTAATAAAATTGTTAATTATGTTTGAGATTTGTGATTCTCTGGAGAAATTTTCAAGCCATAATATTTTACGAATGCAGAGTTAAAATATTCCAGCTTGAGGGAAATGATTCCTACAATCTTGTTTCTTGATTTCACAAAGAATTAGTATACCGAACTTTCAACAGCTCACGAGTACATGGCTAAAGCTTGCCAATGTAAAGATTACTGGGGAAAAATACAATCTTTTTCCTTTTTCATCATTTTCCTAGGGATAAATCTTCTTCTAAAATATTACTTTCTAAGGTAGAGGTGAATTGCAGGTATTCTGTTTGCTGCCAACATTTCATGCATGCGGATTCATGAGCTAGCCATGATATGTAGTTTTGCCCCCATATCCCTCTCCCGCGTTTCAGCATAAAGCTTTTAGTTCTGTAATTATGTCCCAGATGCAGTGTACTCCGTGACACCCCTCTCAAGTGGGCAGATGTTCCTAAGCAGATCTCTTCTGTTGTTCAACCTCCCTTGGGTTTAGCACTGTCAGACTGCATTAAGAGCAGCATAAAAGGTAAGAAACAGATGTGTAGTGCTATTTCTGTTTGACACACTGTCTCTCTAGCCAGTGTTTTCTACTGGTACAGCAACACTAAACCAACAGGCTAATGAACGGAACCTGCAGAATAAATCGTTAACCTGTAACCTCATCCAGTCTGCATGCGGTCTATTACGTCTCTACTCCTACGATTCACATTTCAGCATTTACTGCTGCTGATGCATTTGTCATTTCACTTTATTTTGCTCCCAGTAATATACAGTGGTCTCAGAAACAAAATACCAAGGGTGAGGAGACCTGCACTGGAGAGAGGAGGAGGAATCTGTGGGGGATAGCTCGTGACCTGCCGACTTACTTGCACGAGGAAGCATGAAGCATATCTTTTCCTCTCTGTCTCTTCACACTGATGGCCCCAGAGCACAACCGCGTCACAGGCAGGGGAGGGGGCGGCTTGGTGATAGGAGCCGAGATAGACAGAAAATTGTACATACTGAGGACCTTGACAGCCTCACGGGCGGGATTTTTTTTTTCTTCCCTCCTACGTACAGTGTATATAAAAGAGCCTCGATTTCTCTCTGTGCCAGCTCTTAGGCTTTGCCATCCCAGATAACGGCACGCATGGGACTCCCCAGAGAAATAGGATGGGAAAGTGGGAGGTAAAGGGAGGCTTCCAAGTGACTTTTTCCTCTCTGGCTGCACTCGGTCACGGAGCTCTCAGAGACTGAGGAAGTGTCACCTGCCTCCCGCTGTTGCTGCTGCCGCCGCCGCTCCTCTCCGGGCTGTAGATCGCTCTCCCGTTAATCAGACTAGAGCGCTGTCGCAGCCTCCCTCAACCGCACTTCCCTCGCAAGTGCCCGTCTCCCCTGAGAGGTGTCTCTCATTTCTGCCTCTCTCTCCTCCCCTTTCCACTGATCTCCGTGCAATTCTCGTCAGCTCTGGACATCTCTCCCTATCTCTTTCTCCCTTCCCTGCCTGGTGTCTCTACCTCCTCTTGGCTCTGTGCATCTCTCCATCCATCCATTCATCCTCCCCCTCTCTCTGCACGGGTGTGTGCGCGCATCTCTTTCCTCCCGGCGGCTGCCACCCCTCGCCCTACAAGCGCAGCGCTGCCCGGAGGAGCCGCCGCCGCCGTCGCTGCCGGGAGCGGGGCCGCCCCGCGATCCCGCCACCGCCGCCGCCTGGCCCTGCCTGGCCGCCGTGAGTCCCGCCTCAGCCCGCGCCCGTCCCCCGCCCGCCGCGGCACCATGTCCGGCTCCGGCAGGAAAGACTTCGACGTAAAGCACATCCTGCGCCTCCG